>WAAG01063855.1:55931-84560 GCA_013390105.1 Tichodroma muraria | reverse complement strand
CGTGCGCCCCAAAGCATTGTTACCGTCGGGGGCTTGCGACCCCCGGGCCGGCCATGAGAGCGGGCTAGGACGGACCTCCCCCGGGCGCCTTTTTCCCCCCAGCCCTGGTGGGAAGTGGGAGCAGGTTGATTCGGGGTCCGCGGGGCTCAGAACCCCCCGTGGCAAAAAGCCCGTCCCTCTCCCATCCCTCTCCGGGAGCGTTGGAGGAGCTGGGCGGGCTGTGCTGGGCTGGGGTTTGCTCTGAATGACCGAGCTCTCCCATTCAAGACCTCGCAATCTCGAAGCAGGCGAGAGGGCTTTTTTTCTTTTTTTTTCTTCTCCTTTTTTTTTTTCCCTGTCTTGTCGTTTTTCCCTCTTCCTTTTTTTTTTTTTTTCCCTGCTGCTCCTCCGATTTAGAAGCAAGTCTCGGGGGCCGCAGAGAGAATTCGTTTTTCCGCCATCGTCATCATCGCTATTATTATTATTATTTTTTTAATCTTCCTCCTTTTCCCGTTTTGGATCTTAACCCTTTGATCTGTTTCCTTTAAAAGACTCTGATTCCCAACTCCCATCAGGGGAGAGGGAGGAGAAATACAGGGAAGGAAAAAAAAAAGCCCGAGCGAGTCGCTGCCCTCAGCTGTTGGCCAGGTTTGGTGGGGGACAAAAGTCCCTTTAAAATATTGAATGTCAGTTGCAAACCTAAGAAAAGAAAAATCTGATCCGAAGCGCTAAATTTAGGAGCTTTATATGGAACTTGGACTCTGCTGCTGGATTTTGTATGGATTTTTTTCAACCTTTGGTAAGTTTCGGTTCACCTTTTGGGGTAAAAAGGAGCAAATGGCTTTTAGGGGTGGTTAGGACTTCGGGCTGTAAGTCCAGCAGGATCGTGTTGGGGTTTTTTTAACCATTTATGTTGTTTTTTTAACAAAGCGATGGGGACGTCGCGTTTTCTTGCCGGATATTCCTAGAGTGCTGCTCTGTGGTTTATTTTCTCCCCGATTTTAAAATCTGCTGCGGTTTATTATTTATGGCGTGTGCTGCGGGGAGGGGGGAGCCTGGCCGTTCACCCTCAGCCTTCCCCTTTCAGGGAGGACAGACCCCGGCGTCCGCCCCTAGACCGCACTGAGCGACCGAAGCGGCTGTGGGGAAGCGTCGACAGAGCTGCCGGCAGAGATGGCCGAGAATTGGAAGAACTGCTTCGAAGAGGAGCTCATCTGTCCCATTTGCCTGCACGTCTTTGTGGAGCCGGTCCAGCTGCCCTGCAAGCACAACTTCTGCCGGGGCTGCATCGGGGAGGCGTGGGCCAAGGAGTCGGGCTTGGTGCGCTGCCCAGAGTGCAACCAGGCCTACAACCAGAAGCCCAACCTGGAGAAGAACCTGAAGCTCACCAACATCGTGGAGAAGTTCAACTCCCTCAACCTGGAGAAGCCCCCCTCAGTCCTGCACTGCGTCTTCTGCCGCCGGGGCCCGCCGCTGCCTGCCCAGAAGATCTGTTTGAGGTGCGAGGCTCCGTGCTGCCAGTCCCATGTCCAGACCCACCTGCAGCAGCCTTCCACGGCCCGGGGGCATCTCCTGGTGGAGGCAGAGGACGTGCGGGCCTGGAGCTGCCCCCAGCACAACGCCTACCGCCTGTACCACTGCGAGGCCGAGCAGGTGGCCGTCTGCCAGTTCTGCTGTTACTACAGCGGGGCCCACCAGGGACACTCGGTCTGCGACGTGGAGATCCGCCGCAATGAGATCCGGGTGAGTCCAACCATCCTGGGCACCCGGGTTTGCCCAGCCTGGGGACCACCCAGCCACCTTCTTCCTTGCCATGTCTGTTCCCCTATGTTTGTGTAGGACCTACACAAAATCCATCCTGGCACTGCTCCCCCTTCCGCCTGGGGTTTTCTCGTGGCAGACATGTTGGGTGGCCTCCCAGCCAAGCAGTGACGGAGCCCGTGAGTGCCAGGGGGGTTCCTCAGGGAAGGTATCTGTGCTGGGAGGCCTTTGTAGCTGTTGAGCTGTAGGACCTACGGCCCCTTGGGTGCGTGCTCTGCAGGGAAGGGTTTCGGTCTTGGGCCAGGGGCGTTTGGAGGGGCCGTCTGCCAGGTTTGTGCTGGGCTGTGCAGCTGTTTGGAGGAAGGCAGAAGAGCTGCCTGCATCTGAGGTCAAGTCACCCCAAAATTGGGCTTCCTGGGAGGACAAAGCGGCTGCAGGAGCAGACCCTGTCCATTGTAAGGCCTGTGAATGTCAAACTGCCTGCTCTTCCCACTGCCTCCCACTGGGGCCGGTGGCTGCCATCCTCTTCCCCCCCCCGGCAATGGAAGAGCTTCGTGTCAGAGACCCATGACGTGTCAGAGACCCATGACGTCTCACTGGTGGGGATTCAGTCTTGGGGTTTGGCCAAATAATGTGATTTTTATTAGGGGACACAAGGCTGCCCCTCTCCCTAGAGCAGCTTGGGCTGTTGTGCTGGATTCGAGGGAAAGCGGGTCTGTGTTTTGCTCTTGGCCAGGCCATCTGGCAGGAGCTTTCACCCCTGGCTCCTCACCCTCCAGTTCCTGGTGGGTATTTACCAGCCCTGCGGCCAGCCCTGCCATGACCCTTCTACCACCTTCCCCCTTTTCAGGGCTGCCCCCCTGCTCCCCCTCCGACCCTTCGAAAGAGGCTCGGCGCTTGTCTGCCGAATAAATATTTAACAATGAATTGAATGGTGATTACTGTAAAATGGGGATGATTTCCTGTGTATTTTAATGTTGCCAAAATGAGTCACCATTTAGCAATAAAAAAAAAAGAAGTCATAAATAAAAATTGCAGTATAATTACTTTCCAATTGGATGGCCAGGCCTGGGAGTGGGGCGGGGGAGTGCAGCTCTGTGTAGAGAGGAGCCAGCCTGAGCTCACAGAAAGGTTATTTTCCTCTCCAGGTTTTTTGGGGGAAAACCAGGGACCTCCACAGAGATGCCAGCAGCTCCGCCACACACGCTGGAAGGGGAAAGACCCAGTCAGTCTTTTGGAGAAGCGCTTTTCTGCTTCTATTTATAGGGAGTCATTTTGGTTTCCCTCTGCCAGGGTGGGGAGCCACCTCGGGAGGGCTGTGCAGAGCTGGGATGGGGCTCGCTTGTGCATCTCCCAGGAGCCTTAGCCAGGGACCAAAACTATTTTTCCAGGTCCTTTTCCAGGACACTTTGATCTCATTTATTCCCGCTCTTGCTGCGTGTTTTTTTTTGTTGTTGCTGCCGTTGTTATGGCTGGATGTTCGCTGCTTCTTGCGGATGCATGCTGCTAATGACCTGGCAGAAATCTGCCACCGGCTAGGCTGGATTTTGGCCCTGGCTCGAAATTTTAGGATATGTGGCCAGACACCAGAAGTGTGAGACGGCTGTATCGTAGAGCCACGGAATTATTTTGTGACCTTGGCCAAATCCCTCAGTACCTCCATCGCCGCGTTATCTTAATTTCCTTTCTGTGTGATGATAAGCTTGTCTCTTCCCGCTGGGCGCGTGGCTCGGTTGGGTGCGTGGAGTCTGGGTCAATGAAGGACAGCACCAAGCTGGGGGACGGTGTGCCCAAAGGATCCCCCCTATAGCTGAAGCAGTTCTTCCATGAGGTGCTGGGGTAGGGATGAGACCCTGGGAAAATCACCCAGCAGGTTGGAGCCACCCTTGCTCCATGGCTATGGCTAGGTCTCTGGCTGAGTTGTTGCCAGCCAGCAAGGAAGGTGGCCTCGTCGGCTCCCGATTTAGGGTGCATGAGCTCAGCTGGTGACGGCTTCCCGCCTGCGGGAGCCAGGCCCGGGATTCCTGGCTGCTTGCTCACCCTGCAGCGGCAGTGAGCCGCGCTTGGAGCATCCCAGGAAAGATGGACTGGGACTGGGGGGCAGATGAGTAACGCTGGGCTTAGGAGGTCCGGGGAAGGCCCTATTGTGAGAGGTTTGTTCCATGTGTGGCTTGTGTTCAGAAAGCCGTTAATTGAGAAATGAGTCAAAGTTGGGAGGATAGGAGCCCTGACCTTGGTGCGGGGGGGACTCGCAAGTGTGGGGGTTGCAACATCGACTTGCTGTGGAGGGGGTGGCCCCGATGGCCCGGAGGAGGGACTGGAGCCTGCAAACACGCTCCTCATAAACTGTTTTTTTAGCGTTTATTCTTCTGGCTGTGCTGCCAACCCACCTCGAAGGGCACCTTACCCCTAGTTACAGACCGGTTTGAGGGGGAAAAGGGGCTCAGAACTCCTTGGGGACAGCCACCAGCGCTTTGTTAGCCAAGCTGGCAGCTGGGGCAGAAGCGCTCTGGCTGGGTGAAGGGGGCTGGAGGTGGGTGTCTGCCGGAGGAAAGGGGCTGTCTGTGCAGGGTTTGCCTGAAGTGGAACATGCGCCTGGTGGGTTTGGGAAGGACCCCACTCAGCGTTAGGTGCTGCACAAACCCGCAGAGCCCTGGCTCGGAATTAGTTGAACTCCACGGTGCAACTGTAATACAAACAGTAAATAAAATATGTGGTTAATCTTTCTTTCGTGGGCGTATAAAGCGCTTACCTCCCCTTCCCCCCGTGAGATGTTTTCTCCTTTGTTTCCTGTTTTTGTAGCGCTTAAAGAGGAGAGGGGGGGAAGGAAAGCCAACAAGGCACCCTCTTTTCTTTTTTATCTTTTTTCTTCTTCTTTTTTTTTCTTTTGTTTTTTTTTGCTTCTTGTCCTTTTCTTTCTGTCAAGGTCTCAAAATGAAACATTTTTTTCTTCTATCTTTGCCTTTGCTGCCCCAGCCACGTGCCTCCCGCCTGCATGGGGGAACCTGCTTCTAAGGCTGAAAAAGAAAGTTGCTCCAGTGTGAGGTTGATGTGTTGCTTTTTATTTTTTCTCCATACAAAAAGGGGAAAGATACATTGCTGGGATTGGAGTATGGGTAAGAAGTCAGCAGTCAGAGAAAGACTCACTTGCAAATATTACCATGGTTGCCCTGTCTTTGTGTGGGACACGGTTGGTTGAGGCCAGGTACCCAGCTGCCTGTCCTCAGCTAGGAGTGCCACCAGTGGAAAAGGGCTTGGATAGAGAGGCTCTGCTTCTGTTTTGTTTTGGGGGGAGGAGGTAGATTTCCCCCTGTCCTAGCTTCCTAGAAGTCCCTTCACATTCTGAGGATCTCTGGTGGCTTTCAACATTAAGTGGGAGAAAATGCTTTGTGGTGCTGAAACCTGGTGGAAAACATTGGGAATCCTCCTGCAAGTGTGTAGGAATAGCATCCAGCACTGTTCATGGAGCAGTGCGTGTTCAGCAAATCCAGGGGGGACAGGGGCCGGGCTGCTGAGTCCACCTGCAACTCGGTGGGTTTGGGCTTTCTTTCTTGGCAGCACCCCACATAAGGTGAACTTGTGCTTTCTAAATTATGAGAATGAGGGAAGGTGTCTGCTTGGTAGGAGCACAGAAAGAGATGGATCTCAAGTCTGTACCAGAAAATCTGGTTCTTTGCCAGCTTTGGCCACTACCAAGTCCCACGTGGCATCCCCATGCTGCCATCTGTGCCAGGGATGTTTTGCTGGGGCCAAGGGAGTCCCACCTGTGGGGAAGCTTGGTATCAGCTTTACTGCCAGGCTTCTGGCATGAGCTGCTCTAGGTTGTTTTACTCTGAAACAGGTTTGGTAACTTGTGATGGACTGGATTTTTACAGGCTTACTTATTTTCCAGATGACTTGTTTATGAGGAGCACGGCATGCAGCTCACTGCAGGCATTGTGAGTGCAAGTGCCCAAGTGCTTGAGTGCTAATTTAGCTCTTGTGGCTGTAGGTGGTGTGGCTGGTGCCTGGCAGGCATTTGCTGTGGCACTCTTTGAGCATACCTGGTCCTCAGACAACTTTTGCAGCAGGTCCTACAAAGCAGGAGTTGTGCAGCTTCTCCCTGCACCCTCCATCTGGACTTCCACCAGCACCTCAGAGCTGAACTGCCAGCCCAGCCCAAGGGTTAGGTCAGCCTAACCCAGGTCTCTCCTTCCCTGGCTTTGCTTATGCCCTAATTCCTGTCCAGCGGCTTCAGGAATATGGCACTGTGCTCCTAAATGTGGCTGATCATTGTGCCCTGGGATGCTGTCAGTTGGTCAAGCTGCCGTGATGAGCACTGACTTCTTGGGCCTTGGGCAGTGGCAGAAATCCCAGCATCCACCTAGCCTGGCTTCCTAGCTCCATGCCACTCATCACATTGATCTGTTAGGCTTTGCTGCTCTGTGTTGTCAGGGGCAGCAGATTTTAGTTCAAGCCGTAGCAGCCCGAGCTGCCCTAGAGAGGTCGGGGGGGGCTGAGCCACCCTGCTGCAAACCCCTCTGGGTTTGCTGGCCAAGCAGCAGTGGGTATCTTGGCAGTCCCAGATCTCTGGCTGAATTGGAGCAGTCTCCTGCCTCTGCAGGGTTTGGATTAAGGGCTTTTCCCCGCTGCTTTCCTGCTAAGCTGGAGCATTTTCTGTGCCCTTAGCCCGTCAGGTTGCCAGCGGTTGGTTGCTCCAGACCTGCAGCTGCAAGTCTTTTGTGTAGAGTCAATCCAAGAAGTGACAGCAGAGATGGAAGATGCCGGGAGGCAGCCTGGTGGGTTGGGTGAGAGGGAGAAGATTTGTGTGGAGGGGACAGCCTTGTGAAGGAGTAGGACAGGGGCTGCTGTGGAGAGTGCTCTCTTCCCATAGGGGACAATGCAGTGTGGATGGGAGCTGTCGGAGAGTGAGGTGGAAAGAGGAGAGATAAGGAAAGGTTCACCTGAGGACCTTGAGCTGCTTCGCAAGGAATAGCAACAAAATGTAGCCCAGGCTTACACCCCTGCTCACCAGACTGCCCTGGTTTACCTTGAGCTTTCTACCTTGAAGCCCTCCCTCAGCAGTGACTTCAAATGAGCCCCTGAGATGGAGGTGTCAGGGTGTCAGACCCCTGGTCTCTGAACTAGGAGGTCTAAGCCCAGCTTTGTCTGGTGACGAGGTCATAATGAACTTAGCCCAGACCCTTGCTTTATCTAAATCTATCGTGTATGTATAATCTATCGTGTGATACTTATGTGAGCATCATGTGTCTGCTGGCGTGGAGGTGATCAGCGTGCCATTCTCCTCAAGCCCAGGAGCGTGATGGAGAGGAGGAAGTAGGAGAGACATGAACTGCAATGGAACGCCCTGGACTTCACCCCTCAGCCTCATGCCTCGCACGTGGGAGTCTGGGTGAGCCCTTCAAGGAATGCGCAAGTCCCAGGACTGTCCTTCCCTTCTTTTCCCCTCCTCTTGCTCCAGCAAAGCACTGTTCTCAAGGTCTCCCTTGTACTCATGTGGGCCTGGGCCTGGTCCTGCCAGAGGGGCATCCAGAGCCTCTCTGCTGCTTTGGTCTTTGCCTCTGGAGCCAAGGAGTTGCCTCTGTCCCCATCTGAGCGGGAGGAGCAGAAGAGGGGCTGGCGAAGGGGGTGGGAGGAGAAGGCAGATTTCCATGTCTCACAAAGGGCACAAGCGATCAGATTCGTGCAACTGCCCAAGAATAAAGAGGCTCTTACAGTGCTGGCTGCCCTGACCTCTCTCCTCTCTGCTCCAGAGGACAGCGTGTGACCACACAGGGATTTCTTAGCTGTACTTGGGAGGCGGGCAGCAGGTTTTCTTTCCCCAGATGTCTGCAGCTTGCCTTGCAGCATATTGGCCTATTTTTTGCTTATTACCTATCTGTTTACTGGAAATCTTGGTACATGGTGATAATTTCTTCTTTCCTTCTCTTTAATTTAATGTGGTTGTTTTGGTTTTTTTTTCCAATCTGACACTGAAATGGGGCTGAGAGCAGCAGTGCTTCCAGAGCAGGGACAAAAGTAACCAGGAAACACAGGGCAAGAGAGGAGGGATCGACACCGAAACAATGAAATAGCCAAGCAAGGAAAGACTGAATGCTCAATAGCACAAGCCTTTGCAGAAATGCCTGGCTAGTGCAGCATTTTATAATCAGCTTCTGTGCAGGGCTGGCCTGCAACAGTAGTGTGATGGGGGAGGAATGCTTTGAATTAGCCGGATGCCAGAATTAATTCTGTCAGAATTCAAATGTACATGTATGTACAGATTTATAAATAAACACTTGGAGCAGGATTCTGCTTTGCCACGCAGGCTCCGGGGCAGAATCTGGTCTGGCCTGGCTTTTTTGCTTTTAAAAAAAAATAAAATGCTATGGATCTGGGCTAGGTTCTGGTGACTTTGTCAACTTCTTGCATTTATCAACAGCCTGTAGGCTGAAGAGATGCTGGTTGGGTTGAAGTAAGGGTGATGGCACAGACGACTCAGAGCTGCTGAGCTTGTTTGCAGTGATAGCCAATTTTCTGCAATGAACCTCTTGTTTGCTGGAAGAGAAGGTGAGGCAGATGCTGGGGGACCGGTGGGGAGATGTGGAGGACCAGGGATGTCCTGCCCTTTTCTTTCCTTCATGGAAGGACAGAGGCAGCCACCCCTCCTTTTTCTGGGAGAGCTACATCCAGCATACTTGGGAATGGGTGGAAGAGATGTCTGGTCCCAAATACGGAGGGAGGGATGTTTATTCACAGGCATGAGACTCTGGATGCACGCAAAAGTTTTTACATATGTCCTGCAGATGAACTCAGGGAAGAGGTTCCCAGTCCCGCATCCTTTCTGATAAGGACAGCTTCAGCCTGTTCTCACCAAGGCGTCGTGGTTGTCCCTCTTCCATCTTGTGATTCTCTCGTGATGGTAACATGAGCAGAAGTTCCCAGCTCAGCGCAGTGCCCTGCGCTCTGCAGTGGTGCTGTTGCACTCCGAGCACACTCCAAGGGATGGATGTACCAGAACTGTTAAAAAAAACAACAAAACATGAATTAATTTAATTTCTCTGTTTCTTCTCTTCCCCTCTACCTGCCCTTTTTCAGTTTCTTGCTGTGTGGATGCTTTGATGGGGGGGGGCTGTCTCCGGAGTGGGCTGGGAAGAGCCGAGCTGTGGATGGCTCCAGATGAGGCAGTTGGCAGGGAGTGATGTTCCGGATGGCTGTGTCTCTCTGAAATATGAGTAAACATTGTCAGAGCAGCCGACTGTATGATCCAGGGCTTTGGGAGGGCTGATCTGCCTTTTCTTCCCTCCACCCATCTCTCCCTGTTCAGGATCCCCCATTTGCTTGGCATCACCCAGTTCTCCTTTCCCTGCCTGGGTGACCTGGAAGCTTCATCCTAGAGCTGTAGCTTTGGAGAAAAGGAAGGAAAATCCCGCATGTCCTAATGGAGGCAGTGTTTTCCCTTGCCATACAACAGCTTAATCTAAACCCTCATTTGAGCCAGTTATTGTGTGGCTTTAAAACCCTGTCCCCTGGAAACTAGTCTCCCACCCCCTTCCCTCCCAGTCAATCCTGGTCGGTGGAGCCGAGCTCCAGGGTTTGGTGCTGGGCCACACGCAGACACAGATCAATCACACTGGGGGGTGGGTTGGTATTTCTGTGGCAATGGTTTTTATTGCTGGTTGCAGTTGTTGGTTTGTTGGTAAGTCAGGGGGGTTGGCGTGCACTGTAATGGGCTTGTGCATGTTGCAAGGGGAGAGAGAGGGTAATGTGATTGCATCCTCCTGCTCATTATCCTCTTGCTAGAAGGGGGGCGAATCCCTCTCCCCATCTGAATCCATGTGGAGCTGCCGCCTCTGCAGTGGGAGCAGGTTTTCCCTGCAGGTGAACTCCTCTGCGCTCAGACAAAGGGCTGGGGGTGCCGGTGCCTCCCTTTGTTCTTTTCCTGTCCTGGTGCACCCGCCTCTGACGGCAAAAAGCCCCTTGAAGCGTGCCTCTCAAATGGATGGAGCGGAATAAATGTGCTGCGAGGTCTCTGTCCCCCTCACAGACCCTTTGGGGACAGTGCGGGGGGGTGCTGCGCTCCCCCTTCCCTCTGGTATTGTGCTGGCCCCTTAGTGATGGGGGTGGCCAGATCCAGGAGGGAATTACTGCAGCTCTCCTGCCACAGCTGCACTGTTGTGGCTGGGTAGCTGAGGCCTGTGAGCTCTGTTTTGGTCAGAGGTAGTTTTGTTGTAGGGGATGGGAGCCTGCCCCTGTCAAGGGAATGGGAGCACATCTGGGGGCTGTTTTCCTGCCTCTGCCCACTGGCATCCTGCACAGCAGGGCATCTGGGCAGAGAACTGGAAATAGTGCCTGGTGTGAAGACCACCCCTTTCCAAATGCATCTCCTGAGCATGTAAGCCCAGCAGGTAAAACCAAGGCCTGTCATCCAGCTATGGAATTTGTAGCTTTCTACTTAGAACAGGGGAGAAAAAGATCATTTTAATCTCTGCAACAACTTAAAGTCTGGATGGGGAAATCAGGATATTGCCCTAAATTAGAGGTAAGCGGAGGTGGGGAGGCCTGCTAGGAGTCAGGAAATCCATGGCAGTGTGAGGAAGCAATCCTGGAGACTGGAGCTTTCTTTGCTGGTGGTGGTACCTTGCAGAACATGACCCCTACTAGCTGCCCCTATCCAGGCACTTCCTCCCCTGGACCTCCCCAGGGCTGGTTCCTGCTACAATCTATGAATGGTATTAATCTCCATTTGCCAAAGTGCTTTTCAGCAATACGATAAACGATAACTAAGGTGAAGAACAAAAACGAAACCATTTTCTCTCTATGCTTTAAAACTGCCCACTGGAGCCTTCCTCACGAAATACTCCTCCTCCCCAAAACACAAGGCTTTGCAGGAGAGAGAGACAGGAGGCATCTGAAAAGACAGCCTTCATGTATGTGCTGCGTACAGTAACTGTTGACAAAGGCATTTGAGGAAAACCTCGTGCTTCCCAAACAGTGGAGGCTGGGAGCATCTGTCAGTTTGGGTGGGGGATGGAGGTATCCAGAGGAAAGGGAAGCTCGTCTCTTCTGGGTCTGGTGGAGGGAGCATGCACTGACGTTTTGAAGGTCAAGCAGAAGTCACGAGCTGGCCCTGTGGCAGCTGTGCTGGCTGGCAGGTAAGGGGAAGCCACCACAAAACCACGATAGCTGCCTGGTTTTTCTGTGGGTACAATCTCACCAGGGAATGAGGAGCTACCATTGTTGGGCCTTTCTGCTCTAGAAAATGGCAGTGGGTCACAGCTAGAAATGGCTTCTCTGGTTGTACACTGACTGCTGGCACTGCTCCCCCAGTCCCTGTGCAGTTCTCAGCACATCCCATAACATTTGTGTCTCCACCGCATCCTCTTTGAAAGAGGATAATGAAACTGAGAGAGGGAAGCAGGGCACACTAAAGGCACCTTGGACTGGCAAGCTTGAGAAAGCAGTGCTGGTCTGCCAGAGACCTCAGGAGCTGGATTTTTGAGTCAGAAAATGAAATGCCAGGTAGGCAGAGAGTGAAAGACATCTTATGTGAGGATGGAAACTGAGCATCAGATATGGCTCACATGAAACAGCAGGACTGAAGATGTGCAGAGCAGTTTCCCTGACTCCCTGGGAGGATGGAGCTGACTGGGGTCTGAGCTGTCGAGCTCTGATGGCTGACTCAAACCTGGAAGATAAATGATAGTTCAGGGACCTGAGATCAATAATGTCAAAGGCTGGTCCGTAATCGGGTGAGATTAAAAACCAATGACAGGCCTTCTCCTAGGAGCAGAAGTCAGCATGTTGAAGGAGAACAGCAGGATTTGCTCCTTTACAGTTATTCCCTGGTGGTGCCCACATCCAAAATCCACCTTCCCTGGCTGCCCTCTGCAGTATCAGTGATTTCCCTTTTCAATCAACATCGACACATCCTGCAGGTCCCCTACAGCCGAGCCGTCTTCACTGGTCCCTGTGCAGCTGGTCCAGAGTGCTCCTGTCCTTGAGAGCGTGGCTGAGTGGGAGACAAAAGCAACATAGTCTGATGCTGGCCACCAGCCTTTTTCATTGCCTGTGGGTGAGCTGGGACTGCAGGAGGTAGAGAAGGAGAGGAGATGCTGAAGCAGGAGGTCATATTGATGCTGTGGGTACCGTGATATGCCATGTTTTGCAAAGAGGCAATGCTCTGGGGAGCATTCTGGGGAGAGGAGATGGGAAATGAGGCCTGCTGATTACTCTTGCCTTTGGTACGTTATTTTTATCTGTATTTATCAATTAATGGTTACCATGAGTATTTAGCCACCCATGAGCAGGAGACAGATGGGGTGCATGCTCATGCCAGTTTTGGGGATGCTGATGTTAGATCTTGTCATAGAAGTGTTTTTTATCCTGGCTGGGTGCTAAGCAGGGAACTGTGTCCTCTGGTTGGCAACAGCCACAGCCTGGCATGGCAAAAATGGAATTGATTTATTTGCAGGAGCAAATTGAAATAAACTTGACTCCCTTCTTTCCAGTGCATTCTTAAAGGAGTGCCATGCACAGGGTGCAGGGCAGGGCCCTGCTGTGGCTCCTGTGAAGGGCACTAGGAGATACGGTGTTGCCTCTCCCGGGTGCAAGAGCAGTTGAAGTAAAAGGGGCCATGTTGTCTCCTGCTGCTGCCCCTTTTGCGCACACAAGGAGCTGTAGATGCCGTTTGCCTTTGCCCCGGGCTCCTCTTCCCCTTCCTCCCCACTCCTCCACCCCTTCCCCGCCAGGAAGCCTGGCCTTTGTGTGAAGTGATGCCTCCTGACATCAGCCGGGCGCACGATTTCCTCCGCAGCAGGGAGGGTGAGTGGCCAAGGAGAGGGGTGCCACGTTCCCCAGGGGGTGACGTATGGTCTGGTCTTACTGGAGCATAGGATGACAGCACTCCCGGGGTGGCTGTGTGCCCATCTGGGAGGCTGTGGAGGGATGCCTGTCCCCAGCCTTACTGGTATGGTGATTTGGTGGAGCTTTGCCTGCTTGTGCTGTTCTGCCTGAAAACACCACGCCAGTGTGTTGCTCTTTGCTGCCTAAGACTCTGATTGCTTCAGTGTCATTTTTATGGGACCCCTCGACGGATGCATTGTTGGGCTTTACGTAGCTGAAGTTTGACCGACACTGGATGCAGGGTCTTGCTCTGGGGTTGGCATTGCAGTGCTATGGAGCAGAGGTGGAGAGGCTAAGCAGCAAAGCAGGAGCAGGGCTGACATCTCCTGCGGGCCAGGGCTGCACCAGAGCTCTGGGAGCATCCTGCTATCCATGCAGACAATGTGGCTTCGGAAAGGGCAGGTTGAAGGTCAGCTGTGAGGGGATTTGCGGGATGTGGGCTCTTGGCTTCTCCTTGGAAAGGGGCTCGTGCAACACATGGGAATTGGCCAAGTGCCTGCCAACAAGAAGCCACAGCTGGCACCTTGCCAGGAGCTTGGGGGCCTTGCATCACTTTAATTTGAGATGTGTTCACTGGGAGATGGCATCTTGCAGCTGGCTGGCTGGAAACTACAGGTCCCAGCATGCTTCCTCATGTGTCACCCAGAGGGAGCATGGTACCACAGGGATCGTAGTCTCAGTGCTTGCCACTTTGGGGTTTTGCTGTAACTGAGAAGGGCTCTGATTTAGCATCACTGGGCAGAGCCAGGCTGCAAGACATGGGGCTGGTCTCTGCCTCCTGTTTTCCTATCCTTCTGCCACCCACTTGCTCAATGCAAGACCAGGTTGGCCTTTTTATGTCACCAGGCTGGGGAGGGGATCTGGCCCTATTCTTACTCATTTGCAACGTAAATATTTTGGTCCCGAGTACGTTGCTGGGAGCTGGGTGTCACGTTGAGGAGCATGATTCATTCATGCTGTTGCTGCTTGGAGCACAATGAGGCAGCCTTGGGACGGGTCCCAAAGATTTCCTGTGATCTCGGCTGGTGGGGAATTTGGGACGTCACGTTCGAGTAAGTCAGAGTCGTTTTTGCACAATTCTTGCAAGCCAGGAGTACTGTGCCATGCCTAGTGTTTTCGGGACTTGCCATCCCCAAAATGTGGTCGTTGTGGGTGGCTTGCATTTCCAGAGGGAGAAATAATGAAGAGCAAGTCTGAGCTCCAGATCTTGCCTTGTCCAGCTGCTGGTGTGCAGAAAAGGTTGCAGGGTGCAGGGCTTTGTGCCTGGTCCCAGCCAGCCTAAGAAATAAAGGTACAAAGCAAAACAAGTTGAAAACCTGCTTCACATCAAGGAGACTCAGGCAGAGTTTCTCCAGCAGGGCCAGAGCATCCCTGTGTGTTTTAGAGGGATATGAAACTGTCTGAGGTGAGACGCTGGGCAGATGGGCCGGAGCAGTGGAAGATGCCCCTCCATCCCATGCTTCCACTGGCAGTGCTATGCTGCCAGAAGGGATCTTTCCTGTCCCACTTTGGTCACTGGTGCAGGAGGGGCTGCACCCTCCACCCCAGGACTGGTTCCCTCCGTCCCCCCATGTGTCACTTTGTCCTCCCCACGCCGCTGAGAGCCAGGTGTGGGCAGCGCCCAGATTTGTTCTGGCATCCTTCGTTAGACAGTGTTTGCTCGTGATGCATTTTTCTTTTTGCTGGCTTGTTTGGACACGCACTGGTACATTCACGGCACTCAGGCAGTAACGTGAGTCTCTTTCCCATTAGGAAAGGGGCCAGGATTTGGGGGGGCTGGGAGGGTGGCTTAAGCAGTAGTTTTTGAGATATTTCCTTCTGCTGCCACACCCTGCTTGAAAGAGCAATATCCGTGGCTTCAGCTGCTATCGCAAGGCTCTGAACGTCTCTCTTTTAATATAGATTGGTATCATTTTGCATTTTAAAGTAAAAACACGCTGCAAGCTGCAGACAGCTGTCGGTTGGCAGCTTTGTTTGAACATCTGGTATTGCTGGGCTGCTGTTCAGCACGATCTAACTATGGGATTCATAAAGATTATAATCCGCTTTCAGATTCTCAACAACCACCTCACAAAAAAAAAAAAAAATGGGAAGAGAAAAAGCCCAGCAGGGAGGCAGTGGAGGGTCCTTGGTGTTCAGCAGACTGTGGTCATGGTCACTGGGGTGGATGGACTCGTACGTTTCCTTGGCTGCCCACAGGAGGTGACAGGCTGCTTCCAGCCTGCAAAATGCCAGGCACTGGGGAGCTGTAGAAGTGCGAAGTCTTTTCCCCCCTTCTGTTTTTTCCAGCTTGTATGCTGAATCTGGTCTCATACTCCTCTGGGTGGTGTCTGGCGCTGGTGAGCTGAAGCAGCAGATTCTGCTGTGGCTTTCAGTAGGTGTTTGTAACAGTTGTCTGCAGCGACAGGACTTGGTTTCTTTTTCTTTAAAGTAAGTGATGGAGGAGCCAAGGCTCACAGTAAACATCTTGGCATGTCAAAACCTCATTTCCAAGAGAAATTGAGTCCACTTTTCTTGAAGCAACTGAAAGGTTGAGATAGCCACCTCTGTAAGCCCCATCCATCCTTCTGCGAGTCAGGCACTTTCCTTGGCACCTTTGAGAATGAAGCGACCTCTAAGCCCCTAACGAGTTTTATAAATCTTGTTAGTTGATCTGCATTTTTGCAAAGCTCTTTGAATCCAGCCTATTGGCACATAAGTCACCTTGACTTTCCTCAAGGCTTTGGCTCCCAATTCACTTTCAGGCTCCATTTGTCAGTTGGAGGTGCACAAAAATGTCCCCCTTATCTTTATTAGAGAAAAAAAAAAAAGCTGCCTGGAGAAATGTAGCTGCACTCTAGTTGGTGCAGGCCAGTAATAGAGGTGCATATAAACCTGTTCTGCCCTTGTTTGTGTTGATTTAACTTACCAGTACAAATTAAAATAGCCTTGAGCAGTTGGATGTTTAACTAGATCAGTTGGGAGGAAAAAAAATAAAATCATGGCCTTTAAATCAAAGGAGGGTTTTTTCTTTCTAGTGCTGCCTGAGTCTGGAGAGGTGCTTTGTGCAGCTGGACCCCTTGTCTTTGGCTCACCAAACGAGACAGTGATGGGGCACGTGGCTGCAGGTCATTGCCAGTGGTCTCATAGCCAGGACGTGGGTACACGTGGGTATTGCTGCTGCTGCTCTGCTCCTCAGAGGTGTCTGAGTTCCCCGCAAAACCTGTTTATGCTTCCAGATTCTCATGCCAGGCTCCCTCCAGAGCACAAACTAGCAATCGGGGGTGGGAAGCCAAAGGGGCAGTTGTTCAGGGCTTCCCATGGCAGGACTCAGCCTGGTGGGTGTAGAGTGGAGTTCTTTGGGCAGGGGAGAGGCTGCTCAGCCTGCAGTGGGAGCAAGGGTGGAAGAGGCTGGCTGTGTTTCACCCCTGCAGGGAGAAGGCTCTGAGATCACACAGGCCGGCTGGATCTTGAATCCAAGATGTTTATTTGGAAGGGGGAGTGAAGGTTTCTCATTTTGCAGGGCTTGCAGATGGGGGTGGGTTTGCTGCCAGACAATAGGATGGAGCTTTGCAGGATGGCTCCTTTGTAAGGCAAGCCATTTCCCCAGCCACAGTTTGGGGACAACTGTCTGAGACCCTGATCTTTTGTCACATTGGGAAGATCTTGGAATTCAGCAGAGCTAGACAAGACTGGGACAGCAGCAGATCGAGGCAGGATTGGGGGTGCTGCCAAAGCCTGTTGAATTTTTTATGGGGGTTATGGGAGGAGCAACTGAGAAATAATATTGTCAGAGCAATAGAGCTTGTGTGAGGAGCAGGACTTTGTTATTCAGCTGAGTTTCAGCATTGAGTGATCTCCCTTTGCTGCCCAGATTGCCACCACTGGAGCTGGCAGAGCACTTCTGAGAGCCAGCTGGGGGAGATGATCCCACTGAAGACAGACTACTTTTTTTTTTTTTTCTTGATGATTTTTTATCTGTGTCTGTGGTTGGGAAGGGGCAGATATATGAAGACAGACATGAGGGAGAAAAGGATGGTAAGGCCCCCCCTAATGTCCATATAAATTGGACATTATTGAAGCATTTGAGAATGGATTGAAGCATTTGAGAAACCAGAAGCACAGAGTGTGCTGAAGGCAGAAAGGGTAGGACTTATTATATGATCTTTTAGGCTCTGAAAAACTGTGAAATCTGGTGAATCCCACTCAATACAGCTACAGGCCCCAGATTTTATTTTCTGGCATGGCGGGGATGAAGCACAAGGCAACGCTGGTCATGGGGACCAGTTGTGCTTCAGGTGTTGGTGTCAGTCTGAGCTCCCAAGTGCCTGGAAACAGTTGCTCAAGGCACTTGGGTCTGGATGTCTGAAACTTTCTGGATGTCACAAACCCCTGCACTTTCCCTGCAGTGTCCCAGTGCTAGTGCTCTAGGTTACTCAAACTAGCTAGTGTTAGTTGGTTACTCAAAGGGCATTTGGTGCTGGGCAGGGTAGGTTTGTGCCAGGGCCTGCAGCCAGAGCCCTGTGCTGGAGATGGCTCAGCAGCAGGGTGAATTTTGGCACTAATTTATAAGCAGCCCTAAACCTGTATATTTTCCCTCTAAAACTGAAAGAGGTGGGGGAAACAGCTCCTCCCCTGCATCGCTGACGGTGAAGAAGATGCAAACCTTGTCCTTCATAAACAGAGCTGAGCCCTGTGACTCTTCCTGGCTCTCCTCACTCTCAGGCGAAGGTGGCCTGTACTGTCCTCCCACCAAAAGCTGGCTGGGGTGGACTGTTGGCCAGTGTTCGCACCCAGGCCTGGGTGGGAATCTCTTCTCTCTCCCTTCCCAACAGAAAGAAAAAAAATTTCGTTGAGTTCCTCACTGCCCTCAGGACCTGGTCATGCCTGTAGCTCCAGCCCTTGGACGTGGTCTTTCCATCTTGCTCCTGCACCACCCAAATGCATCTGCTGTCCCTGTGGCATTGGGACACAGTGTGGGAGCATTTTCCCTGATGGGATGCTGTCTCTCCTGGCAGATATGGGGCAGGAAGTGGCTCTGCTGGCCAAAGGCATGGTCACTAGTGAGGCTCCCCAAGGCTCAGTTTTGGGATCAGTCTTGTTTAATACTAGGAAGGCTCTAGAGAGAGATCTGGACAGGCTCAATCGATGGGCCAAGGTCAGTTGTATGAGGTTCAGTAAAGTGAAGTGCTGAATTCAGCACTTGGATCACAACAACCCCACAGAGTGCTGCAGGCTGGGGGGCAGAGTGGTGGAAAGCTGCCCAGCAGAAACAGACCTGGAGATCATGAGCCAGCAGTTGATCGGGTGGCCAAAATGGCCAGTGGCATCCTGGCTTGTATAACAGTACTGTGGCCAGCAGGACCAGGACTGTGATCATCCCCCTGTACTCAGCACAGTACCTCAAATTCCATGTTTAGTTTTGGACCCCTTACTACAAGAAAAATACTGAGGTGCTGGAGCAAGTCCAGAGAAGGGCAACAGAGCTGGTGAAGGGTCTGGAGCACAGGTCGTATGAGGAGTGGCTGAGGGAACTGGGGGTGTTTAGCCTGGAGAATAGGAGGCTCAGGAGAGACCTTACAATTCTCTACAATTGCCTGAAAGGAGGGTGTAGCAAGGTAGGGGTCAGCCTCTTCTCCCAGACAGCAAGTGACAAGCCTCAAGCTGTGCTAGGGAGGGTTCATGTTGGGCATCAGGAAGAATTTCTTCGCTGAAAGGGAGGTTAAGCATACGAATGGGCTGCCCAGGGAGGTTGTGGAGTTACCATCCCTGGAAGCGTTCAGGAAATGACTGGACGTGGCCATTAGTGCTAATGGTTTAGTTGACAAGGTGGTGTTCAGTCAAAGGTTGAACTCAAAGATCTTGAAGGTGTTTTCCAATCTAAATGATTTTATGATTCTATGATTCTATCACTAAGGCTCATCTTTGTCCTGTTGAGCCAGCAGCATCAGTCATGACTCGCCTGGCTGCATGCTCAGCATGCAAACTAGCTTCTTGTCCTGGTATTCGTCTTCCTGGTGCATTTCCAGCTCCTTTTTTCCGCTTCTGCACATGTTGTGAGTGAGTCTTGAGCCCCAGGTCTGGCAGAGGCGGTTTGCCCTGCTTTCACTGCCTCTTGTGCTTTGGAGGGAGCTTCTGTTTTGAGGGATACATTACCCATACTGGACACCCAATATGAAGAAGGCTCCTTCCTCCAGGATTTGCAGGGCTGCTGGTAGAGAGGTGATGTGTCTCCAGCCACTAGCCTCATCTCTCTGCTCCTTAATCTCTCTTATCCTCCTTTTCCTCTCAAAGCTAATTTTCATACCTACTCCAAGGACACTGACAGCAGTGGCAGCTGGGCCAAGGCTTGCAGTTGAGGTCCAAAAACTATAGGTAGAGCCCCAACCCCTTTCCCCCATTTGTGTGAAAGGCACAGCATGTAGTAACCCTCGTGGCCATGACAAGCAGGGGGACACACAGAGGTCCAGGAAGGTGAATTAGCATCCTCAAGATCCTCCTGAAGGTCGCTTTCTGACAGAGAATAGGTCCCCATTTCCTGGCCTCCAGAAATCCTGCTGCTGGCCCCATGCAACACAATGCCTTGTATTTTCTCCTTATTAACGAGTTCTTCCTTTTTGCTGGGTGTAAACAAAGGAAAGAGCTGTCCCAGGCTGCAGGCACCAGCACAGCCCTGTGGTGGTCCAGGATCTGCTCTGGTACAGGGACATGCAGAGACGTGTGGTCTGCCATGCCCACTCTCCTGAGATGCTCCAGGAGCCAGGTCCGACCTGGTCCTGCTAAGCAGTCATGAGCCATGGCTCCATGGGAGCATCTAGCTGCTATGTGCCAGTTGTGCTGCAGGGATGCCCTGCACTGGGGTGGGTGCAGGAGGTGGGACATGGGGCTGTGCCTGTGGGGTAGCCAGTGGAGATGGGACATGGGTCTAAGCCTGATAGTTTCTTCTCCAGGGAAGGCTCAGAGGCCAGGCAGCATCTCACAGGATGATGTGGACAAGCAGGAAGCATCTTCACCAACTCCAGTATGAGAACAGAGTGGAGGGCTGTTCTTGCAAGAGGCACTATGCATCCTGTTCCCCCGAGCTGGAGCTGATTATTTGGCCTTCAGCCCTTTTCTACAAAGCACCAGCTCTCCTGGTGCTCAGGGGTCTCTCAGTGCTGGAAAGGGTGTCTCTTTGGTGCCTGTTCACTGCGTGGCTGCTGCTTCCATCCCTTCCTAGCAAGGGCAGCTATTAATATCTCAGGCTGTTCCCCTCCCCTCTTCCTTCCCTTGTTGAGGATAAACCAGCCTGATCTCTGCACAGGGAGCACCGTGAGAAAAGCCAAAGCCCAGAGCACTGTGTGTGCTCTGGGTTGGCCAGGGGAGGCAAGACCTCGTGCTCGGGCTGGAGACCTTCCCTTCTGCCTGGTGCTTTACTGTAAATGTGTGCAAGATGAAACTCCAACCAGAAAGCATTTCCTTCCTGGCCCTTTAAGTGGATCAGCCTCCTGCGAATGTTTGTGACGGCTGTGGGGAGTTCGAAAGAGCTGGTTTTGCCTGGGTCTGGTCAGCAGGAGGCCACCAGCAGGGTGGGAGGGATGCTCCAGGGGGTTTGGGCCGTGGCAGTGCGCGGTGCGCGATCTCGTGATTTGAGATGCTGTTTGAGGGCACTAGGGTGCTGTGCCCCAGATGTGCGTGGTGTCAAGGTTCTGGTGTGTTAGTAGGTGGGGTGACACTTTCATGAGGGATGAAAATAGCTCATTGTGTGGGTTTTTCTCAGAAAACGGTCCAGCTGACAGTGGAGTGGGGCTGGGGAGAGGGAAGCCTGTGTGTGTGAGGCCCGGGGAGGCGAAAGGTTGCGCTCGCCTCCTTGGTCCAGGGCTTTTGGTGCATTAAAATTCAGTCACTGTGACTTCAGGCCCGTCTCCAGCAACGTGCTGGGACATGTGTCTCAATAGGGGCTCTTGATCCCGGTCCCTGGGCTGAGCTGCAGGTGTCTGGAGCCATTCCCACAACAGGCATCTGCCCTTTGCGGCTTCCTCGCTCCGGTTCCACCTTCTTCCTCCTCCTCACCCTTCCTGCTCCTCATGCTCCAAGCTGCTCCCTCCGTTCTGGCTTTCCGGTGACTGCAAACAATGTCCTTATTCACTCAGTGGCTGGGATTTGGCGGCGAGGGGAAGGCCTGGGCGCAGAGGAGGAGGAAGGAGAGAGGCAGAGCAGTGAGTGTGCCTGCCCTGGGCCAGCTGTCCAGCTATGGTTAAAAGTGCTCTGTGGGGCAGTCTGGCTCTCTGCTCCCCCAGTTTCCTACAGGAATGAGGGCTGTGCACTCCTGTGGTTTGTCCACCTGCCCTGCTGTAGTACCCTCCAAACCCACAGACAGTTTCAGCAGAGTTCATTGGGAATTAGCATCCTGCAAGCATCCCACAGGTCAGTGTGTGGGCACTCGGTTGCTCTTGCAAGCTGAATGGCCCTGAAGGATGCACAGTGCTTATTAGACATCAGAGAAGCTGCACAGACTCCATTTGCCCTATGAGCACAGTAAGGCTTTTCACTGCTCCAGCTCTTGTTTAAAACCACAGCCGCTCAGCAGGTCATGGGGCACCGCTCTGCCTCTGGTGAAGCTGCCAGGCTCCTTCCTGATCCTGCTGGGAGTTGGGCGGGGGCTGGGAGCACTCGAGCCCCCAGGGAAGGGGTGCCAGAGGCTCTCCCCTGCCAGCTCTCCGTGGGAGGCACACAAGGGCCCTGACCAGCCTCAGAAAACACAAAACCTTGGGGCATATCATGGGATTTTGCTGCCCCGATGTTGGCCCCAGGGCAGTGGGCTTCAGGGGGCTGCAAAGGGGGGATGGGGGGAATGCTGGGCCTCAGGCAGGGCAGGGTCATAATCCACTGTTACTGTGGGCTCAACAGTGACCACAGGCTTAGCTCTGCCCTTTGAGAGAGGACAGTGTTGAGACCAGCCTAAGACAAGTCAGGGGAGACATTTTGCCCACAAATTGCTCCCTGCCTGGGAGGTCTTGGGTGGGTGTGAGATCCTTCCTACACCCAGTGCCTCCATTTACAGTGGGGGTTTTCCCAGCTGGTTGAGCTGGACCCGTGTGTGTAGCACATCTGAGGCTTGTGGTGCTGCAGCCATGCAGTGGCTCTCGGATGAGAAGCATAGATGCCCTATATCACCAGAGCTGTTAAACTCTTTATTACTATCTTCCTGTCTTGTGGCTGCAGGCATTTAAGGTTGCAGAAGTTCTCTGTTGGGACTGCCCTGTCCCCTAGCAGACATATCCCCATGTCCTGCCTGGCAGGGTGGATGTGTCCCATGCTGGGGTGGCCACTGGGGGCTGGGGTCAGCGCATAGTCTGTGGGGACTGACCAGGAGGTGCAGTAAGGAGCAGGCAGGGCAAGCGTGGTTTCCCTGGTGGTGGTTTCCTTCCAGCAAGTGCCATGGACAGCGATGGGCAGCAAGCCTTCCCCCAGCACAGTCCCACAGGGACCAGCTGTGTGCATCCTCCCTGCAACGAGACCTTGCAGTGTTTGCTTTGCTTCCTGCAGAGATGTCCCTTCAAATAGTGTTTCACTCTCAGTGCATGACCTTGGTACCCCACACCCATCTGCCTTGCCACAATGGCTGCTCAGGAATCACCTTCTTCTGCTTGCACGGGAGGAGTGCACCCTCACTCCCAAAGGGAAGTGGATGATAACATCTCCTCCTTTGTCCTTCCACCTTTGGTGGTCCAGCTCCCTTGCAGGGTTGATGCTCACGGTGTGTTTGCAAGCTTCCTGTAAGGGCTCAGCCCTTTTGTACCCACGCTTCTTTTTTTTCCATGAGGAGGGGGGAGATTATGTTCATCTCCTGCAGAACAAGCTGGTGTCCATGAACTAGCCTTGTCTCACTGGGACCTACAGGGTCATGGTGGACCAGCCACTTACCCCAGCCACTGATTAATTTATTAATTAATGAGATGAATTCACTCTCAGCTGGTGTTGGAATAAGAAGCATTTTTAGCACGCGTTACTCAAACTGGCGATGTATCTCGGAAAAGACAAACTGGGATCAGAGTTGCTCGCAGCCTGGAAAGGGTGCTTGCACGGAGGGAGCCTCGGTTCTCCCAGCATCAAGGTCATGCATGAAATATGAGAAATTACCCTGAGAAATTCTGATCCTGGAGGAGGAGGAGTTCATGACTTCAGAAATGCCAGATTTGGGAGGGGATGGAAGGGGAAGGGATATATTTTCCTTTTCAAAATACCTAAGGAATTCAGCCTGTGCTGCATAGACAATGAGATTTTGCCCCTTGGTGCCAGAAGGGGTAGTTCATAACCTTGTGTCTTGCTAAGGTTTTGTTGCCATGGGTGAAAAGCCCTCCCATTCCACTGCAACTCCAGACACATACAGTTTTTAAATCACTCTAAAATCAAGAGAGTGGCTCAAATATGAGGTTTAAAGAAAGCGCTGCATGTCCTCTATTCTCTCTGATTTTCGTCACTTTAGGTTGGATTTTGGTCACTTTTTTCAGCTGTGAGGGGATATAAAATTAACTTACACATATAAAAAGTTATTTTCACATATGTTTATATGTATATTTGTGATTTCACATAATTGCATGATTCCTGGAGTGGAGCAGTCTGAGGTTTGTTACAAAACACAAAGGTTGGCAGCTCTGCCACGGCAGCTGCAGGGCAATGGTACGTGCATGTCCGGGGCTGTTCGGTGCCTCCCTCGGGGGTCCCTCACACCAGTGGGGCTCGCAGGGTGGCTCCTGCCTGCCTGGCATCTGCCAGTGATAGGAAACCCTGCTTTCCCCTGCAAGAGCGTCCTGACAGCATTGGGGGGAAGGGCAGCGGCTGCCTCGGCTATGTCAGATACCTGATGGGTACGACACAGTGGGGTGGGGATTTGGCCTCTGTGCCCAGTGAGCTGTCAGCCTCGGATCCTGTCCTATGTTTTTTACCCACTCCTGTCCCAGCTGGCAGACAGGGAGGTCAGGCAGAGGACTGGGCTGCTCCTGGGGGCCCAGCTAGACTTGGCTGTCCTCCTGGTGAGCTGGTGTGGGATGGGTCTGGCTGTCTGTGGTGGAGATGGTGACTCTGTGACAGGGAGGGAGGTGTAGGGAAGGGCTCAGTGCAAAGCTCACTGTGTCCTTTGGCTGCCCAGTGTGGGGCGTGAGCAGCTCAGCCTGCGCTGCATGACCTGCCCAACTCCCACATTCAACTGGCCTCCTGCAAGCAGGGATGTTGGAAGGCATCTCTCTCTGGAGCCCAGGAGCAGGCTTGTTGCCTGCCACTTCTCAGTCCACCTACACGGGGCTGTTGTCCACCTGCTTCACAGTTCTGCCTGGTACTTGACCCAAAACCCTGTCTGAGCCCCTAGAGCAGGGGGGGTGCCCTCCACACTCAGGCCTGGCTGCTGGCACAGGACCTAGGACACAGTTCCTGCCTGCACTCTTGGTTCTCCAAGGTTCAAGCAAGTGGTGTTGCACTCACTCTCCAGAGCTCAGTTCCCACTGTTAAACCTAGGAGTGGACTGCAGCCTCCTGATGCTGCAGCAGCACAAATAACAACCATTTTACAGTGGAAAAAAGGAAATTTTTAATACATGCCTCAAATCTTTCTCCCTGTGGATGCTTGCAGTGATGCCCTTGGATGCTGCAGGCCCCTGTGTTTCTGTATGCACGTGCAGCAAATGTCCCCCCGTGGGCCGGGGGTCTGCGTTGCCGTGACCGCCCCTCGGCGCTGCTTCATGGATGTGCTGTCTGTGTGTCTGTCTGCATGTGCCTGGGTGGGTGCACACGCGTGGGCCCCAGGCATGCATGTGGAGTGTGCCTGTGAGTGGGAAGCTGGGTTTTTTTAGCTCCTCGTTATTATTAGTGGTAGGAGCCCAGTTGACAGTAAGGCTGGAGGTGCCCAAGACCTTAAGAAAAACAACAGGAGGGAGGAGGCTTTGCATTCCTGCTCCTGAATTGAGTTAGAGGTGACAGCCTTTCCCTGCAATGCAATTAATCCCGGCAGCGCCTCTGCCACCCTCCCCCTCCCGCCTCGTCCAGGAATTAATTACTTGATTATAAATTCCCGAGTGGCGGTTTATAATAGCAATAATCCCCTCGAAATTCATTCTTGCTGCCGGTTTCTTTCCATCTCGCCCCCGTCGTTGAGACTCTAACGCCGCGTCTCTGTGCCGGGCGAAGCTGTTCTCCTCGCCCTGCTGGTGTCCTGGCTTTTACCTCCAGTAAACATGAAGGGTGAACATTTGGAGTTGATTTTGAGGGGAGTTTTGGGAAGCCCTGCTCCTGCTCACAGAGATGGAGCCCTTCTCTCATGGGCAGTGGGTTTCTCCTGGCTGGGAAGCATGCAGGAGCGAGGCGCTCGCGCTGATAGCTGGGGATAAGGTTTTATCCCAGTTATTTGGCAGATGACCCAGCCCAGCCCCAAGGAATGGGACTGGGGGCTGGCAGTGAGGCGTGGGGAGGCCCCGTTCCTCCTCACTCTGTCCCTCCAGATTACGCTGACACTGGCTCTGGGGCTTGTCAAGGAGGCAGGGAAGGGAGAAGGGATTTGGCGTGGCATTCGGGAGTGCGAGGGAGGTGGTGATGTCTCGCAGGAGCCTGCTGGCGATGGGTGATGGGCCTCAAAATGGTACTGCCTTAGAGGGGGATGAGCCTCTCTGTGTGCCCCCTGCAGTCTCCAGGGCTTGGCCTTGACTCAACCCCACTGGCCAGGCTGCAGAAAGTTACCTGAGGTGCTGCCTTCATCCAGGGGACCCAACCCAGCCGATAACACAGCCCGGCACACGCAGCCCCTCTGCCATTTCTGCCATTGAAATAACCAGGTTTCCAGCTCCACAAGCTATGCGGGGGCTTTCAGCCTGGCAGTGGCATCCTGCTGGGAAAAAGCACCATCCCTCTTGAACCATGTGGGCAGAGCCAGTGTGGGCAGCACTGATGTTCACTGGCACATGCAGCCGCTGGGCTCTGACGATGCTGCTTTCCCCCATCTCTGCAGAAGATGCTGATGAAGCAGCAGGACCGCCTGGAGGAGCGGGAGCAGGACATCGAGGAACAGCTCTACAAGCTGGAATCGGACAAGCGGCTGGTCGAGGTAACCAGTGCTTCACCCTGCCATGGGGACTGTCACCCTATGGCACAATGGGGACAAGCTCCTGGGACACAGGGGCCAGGTGGTCAAGGAGAAAGGCAGACATGCAGCAGAGAAGTAGCTGGACATACTTCCTGCCTTGATTTCAGTGTCATCAGTCATCATTTTGGGAGACAAAATGTGCTTTGGAGTTGCTCTGAAGCCTCATAAGTCCTTTGTTGAGTTGGGAGGTGAGGAACAAGGCTGTCCTTAAATATCAGATGGCCCATCCTGTCCTCAGCTCAGCACAGCCTTTCTCAGGAAGGGAATGCTTGTGGTCCTTAAAGACCCTTGGCCTCCCAGAGCATGAAGGGAAAGGCTCTGGAACATGATGTTGGCTCTGGGGTGGAGCTGGGGATGAGGATGAAGATGGGAAAGGGTATGCAGATGGGGATGGGTGGGATTTTTCAGGAGAGCACACTTCCATTGGTGGTGCAGCAGGTTGTTCCTTGGCATTGGGTCTGTGGAGCTGATCCCCACACATACCCCAGAAGTACATCCAGGAATCTGCTGAACCAATCAAACCTTCACAGTGTCCCTGTTGGGTCTGTGGCACATAAAAGTCCCATGTGGTAATTGACCGCAGGGTTAGCTGTCTGGGTGTTGCAGGAGAGCAGAGCTGGGGTGCAGCTTTCAGGTTGCATTCTCCATTGCTGAGAAAGGACCCAGGTGTCCTTTCCATGGGACATCATGGAAGAGGTCAAAGGGCACAGAGGGCCTGACCCTGCTCCTCCGCCCAGGAGAAGGTGAGCCAGCTGAAGGACGAGGTGCGCCTGCAGTATGAGAAGATGCACCAGATCTTGGATGAGGACTTGCGGAAGACCATGGAGATCCTGGACAAGGCCCAGGCCAAGTTCTGCAACGAGAACGCGGCCCAGGTTCTGCACCTCAATGAGCGCATGCAGGAGGCCAAGAAGCTCCTCAGCTCTGTCCAGGTCATGTTCGACAAAACTGAGGACATCAACTTCATGAAGGTAAGACAAGCTGCCCGTGCCAGGGTGGGACGGGGGCTGTGGAGAGATTTGGTTGTATAGGAAGGATTGGGTAGGTGTGGGGTGTGGTGGGGAGCAGGATGGGGATATTAGCAGGGCTGGCTGATGCCTCCAGGGTGCTCAGCGGTGGAAGAAGTCAAGGAGAAGTGTCTCAGTGCTGGCCTCAAATGAGGAGATGCCACAGCTGAAGATAGGGCTGGAGCAGCCCATTGGGAAAGGGGGCTCAGTGCCCATGGTCAGACTGTCCCCTCCTGGGGGGCCATGGAAGCTGACACTGAAAGGGGGCGTGGCTGCCATGGCAGGGATTGGCCTTACTGACCAGAGCTTCTCCTTCCACTTCTAGAACACCAAGTCTGTGAAAATCTTAATGGACAGGTAAGCGCAGCGGGACAGACGTGTTTGGGGGAAAGGGTGTGTTCATGTCCACAGGGGTGGCAGCAGCACAATATCCAGAGGAAGACCAGGGCCAGGGATGCTGCAGGGTTTGGGAGGGGCATGTTCTGTGCTCAGCTTCCCTCTCTCTAGGAGGATGAAAAAATCCCCTCGTGCAGCCATTGAATCTGGTCCTTCCCGTGGACTAGGGGAAACTCAGTGTTGTGCTTGTGGAAGAGCAAAGGATGGGACCAGCCAGGTTGGGGTGCAGGGCTCCATCCCGCTCCACTGGGCAGAGACAGGGCAGGGGGTTAAAGCCAGCACTAGTTGAGCAGAGGTGAGCTGGGATGGCCATGCATGGGGACATGGACTGCAGGAGGTGTGCCCTGGCAGGGAACACATTCAAGCAATACTGGACAGGGACGGTCCGGCCTGCCAGAGACAGCCAGCTCAGTTCTGTCCTCTACCCTAGGGAGGGGGTTTGGCTCCAGGAGGGTGTGGGGTGAGGAACTGTCCCTCTCCTGAGTCTGCCTTGTAACTCACACCACTCCGCCTGCCATCCCCAACAGGACTCAGAACTGTACAGGTGGCAGCCTGCCCCCACCCAAAATCGGCCACCTCAACTCCAAGCTCTTCCTGAACGAGATTGCCAAGAAGGAGAAGCAGCTGAGGAAGTTGCTGGAAGGTGGGTGAAACCTGAGGGATGCAGAGGCATGGGACCTCACTACCTCCTGTATCCATAGCCCTGCAGATCCCAGTACAAAATGGTGGGGAGAGCTCTTTGGGGCAGGGACCCCTTGGAGCCCCTCTGCAGTCAGCAGGGGCGTGGAGAGTCACAAAGCCAGTTCCTAATTCTCCCCAGGGCATTTTCCTTGCCTTGTGAAATGGCTATGTTCTGGGTTACACAAAACCCTGAAATACAGTGGGATTGGCCATTGCCAGGAAAAGTCAGTGGAAAGATGGGGGTCAGCATGTAGGCAGGGACAGCCAGGGGCTGGCATGGTCCCACAGCCCCCAGCCAGTGCCTGGGAGCAGACCACATCCTGTGGAGGCTTCCCAGTCCCCTCCTTGGGGGATTTGTGTTTATCCCCCAGGCTGTCCCACTCTGCTCCTGTTAGGGATTGTGTTCATGAGCTGTTTGCAGAGCAGTGCCCGGGGCTGCTCCGAGCCTGCTGGCAAGGGCCCGGAACTCAATCTGCAAGTCCACCTGCACTGGGCTGCGTGCGTGGTTTGCCACTGGTGGGGCAGGCTGGGGGAACCCTCTGCACACGTGGGGCTGGAATGTGGATCTTGGGGCTCCACTGTAGCTTCAGATCAGCAGCCGGAGCACCGTGGTGCTGTGCTTAACACAATCCCCCTCTCCTGATCCCCTCCGCAGGTCCTCTGAGCACCCCCGTCCCCTTCCTGCAGAGTATCCCCATGTACCCCTGCACCGTCAGCAACTCCGGCGCGGAGAAGCGCAAGCACTCCACCGCCTTTCCCGAGGGCAGCTTCCTCGAGCCATCGTCCGGGACTGTGGCGAGCCAGTACATGAGCCAGGGCGCTTCGGCTGGCG
>WAAG01063855.1:16940-55418 GCA_013390105.1 Tichodroma muraria | reverse complement strand
CGCTTCGGCTGGCGAGGGGCAGTCCGCACAAGCCATGGTGCCTTGTAGCTCCACGCAGCACATAGTTGGACTTCCTAGCGGCCCGCAGCCGGTGCACTCAGGCTCTGTCTTCAACCCATCTCACTATCCCAACACCACGTCATCTCAGCAGTCCGTGCTCTCCCAGTACGGCGGGCGCAAAATCCTCGTCTGCTCCGTGGATAACTGTTACTGTTCCTCGGTGTCCAACCACAGCGGGCACCAGCCCTACCCGCGCTCGGGGCACTTTCCCTGGACAGTCTCGTCGCAGGAGTANTTTTTTAATCCTTTAAAAATGAAATAATAATTTTTTTCATTTTAATGCCTTTTTTTAATTTAATTTTGGAAGTCCTTCCTGCCCCTCGCTGGGTAAACACGAGGGAGAAATTACCGAGAAGAAATTGATGGGGATTTCAGTCGGACATCTGGGTCTGTGCGTTGTGCTCTTCCTCGCTCCTCTCTGCCTTTGGAAAACTTCAGAAGGGACAATGGCACCTTCTCTCTATTTCTCCAAGTTCATTTTTTCTGGTTTGGTTCAGTTTTTCCCCTTTCCCCACCCCCTTCTTTCCCTTTTTAAAAAGAAAAAAAAAAAAAAAAAAAAAAAATCTATCATTGATTCAGTATGAAATGATACCTGTAGATTTTGGGTTTGTTACTTTTTTTTTTTAAAGGCTGATTTTTTTTTTTGTGTTACAAGGCCACTTCTCATGCATATTGGCATTTTTTTCCTTCTTTCAGAGATTTGTAAATACACAATGGCAGGAAATTTAATGCACAAAAAAAAAAAAAGGGAAAAGAAACTTTACAAAAAAAACACAAATAAATAAATAAAAAAAAAAATCTGTTCTAGTTTTCAGGAGGGGAAGCGTGGCCGAAACGCACTCCCCTCCTGCATATCGCTGATGCAACTTCCTGTAACAAGCACTTTGTATAAAAAAAAAAGTGGACTTCCTGCTATAAGGCACAGGTATTTATTCTGTAACCGATTTTAGACACACACACACACACACACACACACACACACGCAAAATATTCAAATAAATGTGATCACTTAGTGCAAATGCCTCGCTCTGCTGCAGCTCTTCCCCGGGAACGCCAGCTCCGGCGGGAGGCTCCAACCTGCTTTCGGAAGGAAGCGCTCCGCAGTCCCGCAGGGGCCCCGACGGACGGGGGTTTTCCGAAGGGGCTGTTCGGGAGGGAGCAGCTCGGCAGTGGGGTGGCAGGGGGTCCCAGATGTGGAGGGGGTCCCCACCAGCGCCCATCCCGTGTCCCAGCCCCGTGGGAAGGTGTGCTGGAGATGTGGCTCTCCACCAGCTCCCTCCCAGGCAGCGAGGATGTGAGTCAGGCGTGAGCCGGCCAGGCCGCATCCTGCCCATGGGCTCCAGAACAATCCCCATTGTGGGATGGGGACTGGGTCAGGGACAGCAGCTTTCCTGACTCTGCCAGCATCCACCATTCCGACCGTGCTGCTGCCCTGGCACCCAGCCCTTGCGCCTTCGTCCCCACCTAAAGCCCCACTGCCCCCTGGGGCTTTGTGGGTGCTGGCAGCACCCCGGGCTGGTCTGGGGACCCTCTGTGCTCAGCCAAGGCTGGGAAGGCTGAGGAGGAACCTTTGACCAGGATGTGCAGTGGGGCCGTGGGCTGGCCTGGCTGGGGCTGTGCAGGGGCGATCTCGGTCTGGGGAAAATGAAGCTGACTTCATAAAGCAGAGCAGTGTCCTAGAGGCAGGAGGGGTTTTCCATTGCTCTCTTTGGGTTCAGCTTGCTTTATTTTTTTCTTGGTTGCAAAACACCCCTGGTTTACTTCCGGTTTGGATTCCCCCTGTGCTATTTTAGTGGGAACTGGGAAGGGGAGAAAGTCTCAGTAAGCTGAAACAGGGGAACAGTGGGTTTAAAGGAGGGGGACCTTCTCACTAACTCCCCCTATTCCATTCCAGCAGAGGTGGCAGCACAACCCTGGACAACTTCCCAGGCAGTGTTGGGATGGGGAGCCAGCACCTCCTGCCCCCATGTGTTTTTGTACACACAGGCTGCAGAGCCTGGCAGCTCAGTCCTGCTGTCCTCCTGGGTTCTTCCCAGCCCTGTCCTACTCGGGCTCTTCCGGAAACCCCCAGTCCATTGGGATATTTGGGGGTTTGCTTCTCAGTCAAAACCAAAGCACTCCAGGGTGGTAGGAGAGAGCAGGATGCTCTCAACCTCCACAAGGATCCCATGATGTCTCCCTTCCAAGTTCACAGGGCCAGCTGCTGCGGGGTAAAGAAGAGATCACCCCATCCCGGAGTGATGGGGATACAGGCGAGATAAGTGACGTCCCTCCCTGTGGAGGAGGGTCCCCGATGCACAGCCAGGGCCACCCCCCACTCCAGGGTACTTCCCAGCCATGGCCCCTATGCTTGGTGCCTCTAGGTTTGACTGCCCAGCTGTCTTCTTCATCATCCTCTTCCTCCTTGGCACAGCTGCCTCCTCCTATGATAGCAGCAGCTGCCTGCTCAGGCATTAGAGCACCTGTCACCTACTGATGGGGGGACACAGGCATAGCCCCCACGCTGCAGGGTGACCCCCAAATTTGGGACTCTCCCTGCCATGGGCCACTCTTACCCCACGCCTTTGCTGGAGGGACCAGCCCCAAAAGAGTGGGTGCCCATACAAAGCAAAGGGGCCACAGCTCCTCTCTTGCCCCCTCTATCCAGGAAGAGTCCCCTGGTGTCCTGGGTGCCCCAGCTTCCAGGACCATCAAAGCCATCAAGCCCCATGTGCTGCTGGTGGTGAGGAGGAAAGCAATGGCCCCATGGGGTCACCCCACGGAGCAGGAGGAGGAATGTGTGCCCGTGGCCCTGTTGGGATACCGGTGTCTTGGGAGGGGAAGCACTGATGCTCGGGTGCACAGCGGGGTTTTATTGATGGATGGCTCTGTCCGGGGGGTGGGGAGAGCAGGGGGAGCAGAGGCCCATCCATAAACAGCTCGAGTTGTGAATGGAAAGAGACGGATTAGGAGCCAGGTGAAAACATGTCACACGGTGGAAAGAAAAATGAGCAGCTGGGCCAGACCAAATTGGTGTCTGATGAAGGACATGGGGCCTGGTGGAAAAAGGATCCCGGGGCTGGCGGTGCTGCATGGGGGAGGCTGATGTGGAACAGCTGGAGCTGGACACGCACATCTGGTGGAGCAGGGTGAGGGGAGAGGCAATGGCTGCTGTAACCACCGTGCCACCGGCCACCGCACTCGGGGCACGGGGCTGCGGCTCAGCCCTCGGAGCGGCACGGCAAGAGGGGCTGATGCTTCACTTTCAGGGTGATCCTGGGAAGGGGGCACAGCCCCATGGCCCAGCCCTCAGCAGGGGTTTACCCAGTGGGGCTCAGGCTGTCCTGTGCTAAGGGGTCCCAGGTGGAGGAGCCACTGCCTCTTCCTCCATTTGCATACATGTAAATAAGCAATCAACATAATGAGGACGAATGCAAACCAGGCTTTCAGTTTGCAACCAAGTGCTATTTTTAACCTTGGAAAAGGGTTTCAGCAGGAAGCTGTAGGCCCTGCTCTGGTACCTGTCAGCACGTCTGGCCATGTGGGTGCTCACACTGATCACCCCAAAACAGCGCTGACCCCACGACCACCACTGGGTCAGTGCCTGTTGCACTCTGTTCCCGTTACCAAAGCAAACAGAAATCCCACATCTTTGTGGAACATTGGACCACACAACATCACACCCTGCCTTGCAGGAGCCTTTTCAGGCAGTCCTCCCATCCACTGAGCCCCAGGCCCCGCTTCCAGCCAGGGTGTGCACCCCGGGAATGCCCTCGGTGCCTTGGGAGTGAAAGCCCCATGCTTAAACATGAGGGTATATTTAGAAAGTGTCAATTTAAGTTTGCACATCAACCTTATAAATATGAAAGCCCATCTCCATGAGATGTTTAAGATACCTCATCAGCCCTTGGAAAATATGCAGGAATATTAATTAGCCAGATTTGGGTATTATCTCATAATGAATAAATGAAGAGACTCATTGCCTAAGATGAACCACTGTTGTTTCATTGGGTTTTGTTGCTTTCTTTTAAGAAAAGTGTGCTTCTAAGGTAATTCACTCATTTTAACCCAGGCTGGCAGAGGATGCAGCCATGCCAGGGTCCAACCAGCTTGGGACACAGCAGACTACTCCTTACCTGAAGAGACCCAAAAAGCTGGTGTTTTACACCCCCTGATTTGGCTCCAGCTGGCTTCAAGGCCTCTGGAGACAGAGGGACAGAGGGTTGGAATCCTGTCCCAGCTGCAGCAGCCCTGGGCCCAAGATGGAGGCAAAAAATGCAGCCCCACTTCTCAAAAAATGTATTTTTTGCTTCTTCCCTTCCTGCTCTCCTCCTCCATTCCCCTGGCTGCTTCATTCCCTCCAGCTGGGCCAGGATAGGAACTTCCCAGTTGCTGTAGAAACCCAGATGAAGGACACACTTCAAACAAAAATGCCAAACAAGAAATGGCTTTGTGTGCGCCCGGATGGCCGCTTTTCCTTGCCAGGATGTGGTGGCTTTGAGGCCCTTCTTTGGGGCACCCTGTGTGGACAGGGAGGGCTGTAGGGACAGGGGCGGTTCCCTCGCAGCCCCGAAAGTTTGTGTTGTTAAGCAGAGAGCAGAGGCTGGGGCTCACTGGAGACTGCACTTCAAAGGTGTCCATCACTCATGGGATGCTGCTCTGCAGTCACTGGGGTTTTGACATCCCTGCCGACTCTGGCACCATCTCCCCCTCTGCTCTTACAGCTAAGACCCCTGGGACCCCAAGGGGCATCACCACCTGATTTACAAGATTTTGGGGTGGTGGAGCAGTTTCCAGCTGGTGGTAAGAGGCTCAGGGTTGAGCAGGCGACAGCTGGGCAAAGCGTGGGGACACCGGCACAAGCCTCAAGGTCCAGTTTGGATGGCCAAGGCGGTGGGCCAGGTGGCAGATCCAAGTCCTGTGGGCACAGGGAAGTGGCATCAGAGGAGCCGGGTCGGCATGGGCCAGCCAGCAGCCGCTGTGGGCCGGGGCCATCCCGGGCCCCCCCGGCGCGTGGCGGCTGGCGGGGCCGGGGCGGCGCGTGGGTGCGGGGCGCTGCCGGCTGCCGGAGCTGCCATTGTTTGCCTTCAATCAAGATGTTTCAGGCAGAATCAAAAGCACCAACTGGGGAAATCATCATCACAAAAAATCTTGCGCCTGCAAAATAGGTCAAGTAAGACTCCAAAGAGAGAGAGCGTCTGATCTGCATTGCAAGGAAGAATAGCAACAGCTGTGATCTCCAGTATATATGGATGGGCTGGGGGGGGATAAATATATATATCCATGCATATGTATAACTGCTTACAGCTGTTGGGCCGTATGTTCATTAGGGCCAACTGTTTTGGAGGCAGGGGGATCAGCGCTAATCGGGAAAGGGAGTTTATCATCACATTCAGAGGCAAAAGTGTCAGGAGCAACTGTGGCCCCCCCGCCCTGCAGCCCACACCAGCTGTGCCGTGCTGAATGCACCCAATTCAGGGCCCCTCCCACCCCCCCCGGGCTGTGAAAGCTGCGGCTCCTGCCCCAGCTCCAAAAGCAGCCGCCAGCCAGGCCCAGCTCTCTGCCCAGTCCCAGACCCAAGCACTGCCCCCAGGTGCAAAGAGGTTGTCACGCCTGTTTCCCCATTCCCCAGACCAGCTCTCCATGCCCATGCCACCAACCCAGCCCCTCACAGTAAGGCCCCTTTGCTTATCCCTTCCTGGCTCTGGCCTCACAGGTGCCAGCTATAAAAATGAACCCAAAATACATATAAATCCTCCTGTCTGACATCAGGGAGGGTGATGGAGCCGGCGCAGGACAGCTGGCTCAGCCACCCCAAGACGTTGGGCTTTGTCCGGTCAGTTGGGACCCAGCTGTCGCAGGCTGGGGACATCACAGTGTCCCAGCCCACAGTGATGCTCTCAGCACGGGGGACCCGCTGTCCCCAGCAGTGTCCCCCTTGGCACCCCAAGTTCCTGCCAGACAGAGAAGCATTAAAGCTTGCAGGCTGTGGCTCCCATTGGTAGCATAAATGTTGCAAAGTCAAGCAGCAAGGACAACTTCTATTTAAAATATCTCTCATGCAGGTGATTTACTTGCAGGGCATTCCTGCCAGCTCCTAATGCAGCTCAGACTTGGGGCCTAACCCACCTGCCAGCTCCCCTTCCTCCTAGGGTTATTTGCTTGGGGCTGCGTTTGGCTGCCTGGCTGTGCTGCCCGGAGGGCTGCAGCTTGGAAGCATGCGGTCACGGCACGTTGCAAGCAGAGGGGCTCCTTCCAACCCTTCCTCTTCTGAATGTGAGGGTTTTTTTTCCTTTTCACATTAAAAATAATACAGATATTCATCTTGGTCAGACAGCTACATAGGAAATGCAGAGGGGGCACCCCCCCACCCTGTGCTGTTTCCAGCAAGCCTTTGCCAGCATCCCCCAGCACGGGCACAGCCTGACCACAGCTTTACAAGAGTTTTGCTTCCAATCGGTGCTGGGAAGGGAAATAAGTGAACAGATTGCAATAAAAAATCCAACAAGCCCAAATTCAGCCAACTGAGCCCGAAGCTGCCATTTAGGCAGGAGCCAATCACGAGGCTGCGGTGCGAGCTTGTTTCCACTTAAACAAAACAAAATAAAATGAAAAAAGCTTCAGCCAGCGCCTGGGTGGGTGCCCGGGTGGGTGGGCTGCAGCACGGCCGTGGCCATCGGTCCAGCTGCCGCGCTCCGACGTGTCCCAGCAGAGCACGGCCGGGCTGGGGAATGCCAACGCGGCGAGAACGCGGAGGCTGAAATACCCGGCTCTGCGGCCACAGACCACTTCTCTGCTCTGATAAAGGCAGGCGTCTGGGGGTGCGAGGCCGTAAACAGGGAAATACTGGTCAAAGAGGAACAAAAATCTCAGTGTTTTTTTCTCCTGCAGGCTGCAGATTATTATATTCTTTTTTTTTTCTCCTCCCCAAACCCAATCTGCTCGGTTCCTTGTCCTTTCGGGAGCACTAAATTCATCATGTGGATGTAAAGCGGGGCTTGTGCGGGGAAGGGACCCGCGGTTCACTCGAGCAGACGCATGCAAGGTCACACGCAGCCTCCCCATAAATTACTGCGTCCCACTGTAAACAGCAACAGGGGAGGGGAAGCGCAGCGGCTTCAGGGGCTGGGGGCCGCAGGGGCCGATACATAACGTTGTGACAAGTCAAACAACTCTCAGGGTGTTCACTTGCCAGAGAAATATTTTTCACATCCAATCCATTAGGCAAACAAGATGAAAAAGTATTTCCTACTTCTCTGAAAAAATACCAGGACTGAGTATAAAGTGCGCCTTAAAAAAAAAAAAAAAAAAAAAAAAAAAAAAATAAAGGGGAGNAAAAAAAAAAGAAAAGAAATTAAGTGTGACTATCTATAATGTTTTTTTTCCAGTGGCTCTGACAGCCTTCCAGGCATCCTGACTGTGCAGGGAGGGAGCTGATGCTTTAAAGAGTTCTAACAGTTTCTCGCTTTTTGGCCCATTTGGGTGTTGCAGGAACAGTAATGAGTCAGATTAGTTGGAAAGCAACAGATTTGCTTCCCTCCCTCCTAACCCCCTCCCAACCCCATTTCCCTGAACCAAACCTAAATCGTTTGCTGCTTTCCTTTTTACCCTTCCCTTTTCCTGCCAGATCAGTGGAGAACGTGTTTCATGACATGCTTTTTTTAACCTACAACACGATTTTTGAAAAAATCTTCCCAGAGTTTCCCTTTCTTGCTGGCTGACTTCTCTGATAGTTTTGGAATAGTGAGAATTCAAAGGAAAAAGGCTTCTTCAACAGTTTTGATCACTTCTAGTACCAGCAACCATTTCTGGTGGGGTGACAGGAGCAATGGAAGAGCAGATTTGCAGAGTAGCTGGGGGCTCCTTGGGAAGAGACAATCCTGTCAGAAGATGAACCTGCTAAAGAAAAAATGATCACCCCCAAACACCAGTTGTCTTTCTACTAAATTTTAATTTATTTCCTTTTTTATTTTTGACAAAGACATCTAAATTATACACTGAGTAACAACATGACAAGATATTGCAAATATCCCTTTTTGGTGAAATACAAAAAGGGAACATAAAAGAAAGAGCTTGCATGGACCTGGCTGGCCCAGGGAATGCAACAGCCACCACCTTTTGCTTTTGGAGAAGAGCAAGCATGTTGGAGTGGGCTGGTCTCATCCCAGTACACTTCATAAAAAGAGTCTGGTGACCAGTTATAGTTTTGATAGAGAGACAAGTCATTAATGTGCAAGAAACATTACAGGTAATGGGAAAAACGGGAGAAGGCTGCAAGAGGCTTCGGCAAGCATTCTCCAAGGGCAGGAGAGACATTCTCCAGTGAAGCTGCAGTGGAGGCCATGGCCACAGCTGGGGGAGGACATGAGTCCCCACACCCAGCACTCATGGCCAGAGCAGGGGCTCGGACTCAGGTCTTCTGACATGCCCTTGGAGAATTACACTTCTCCAGCACCTCTCCCCTGCAGGGAACACAATGGGGCAGGAGCAGGAGAGGCTTCTTTCATCTATCACAAAGGTAGAACCAGATTTAATGATGTGAAAGTGAAGCGCAGGAGGGGAATTAACCCCGGTGACAAACATCCCGAGGTCCGTCTGTCACTCGGAGCCATTAAATCATGGCTGGGTTTCTTCCCAACAGAGGGGCTCTGGCCCAGCCGTGAGTCACCACGGCGGGTGGGGTTTAACGGGCTGTGGTATGCGGGAGGTCAGGAAAGATGAACACAACGGGTCCTTCTGGCTTTAAAAATCCAGGGACTGATGCGACGTGTGGCAGAGCTCCACCCACACCAATGAGACGCTCGGTTCCCCCCCGCCTCATATTCAAGGAGGGTGAAGCTGAGAGCGCTGAAGGACGGAGCCCTGCGTGTGCCACTGCCATAAACCAGGGCGGGGCTGAAGGGCTGGCAGAGGGGCAGGGGCTGCATTGATCGGTGGCAGGCGTTTCTGGCTGGCCCCAGACAGTTGTCCAGGTGGTTTTTAGCCAGGTGCTGCCCAGGGCAGAGAGCCCTGCAGAGGCCATAGCAGATGTAAATACATTCAGATAAGGAGCAGCAATAGAACCTCAAATCCTTTTACATTTTCACCAGGTTGCACAGAGAAACGTTTACAATACAATGAACACTTACAGCCATCACTGCAGGATGATATACTTAAGACATGGTCATTTTAACCCCCCACCTCCATACTCCCAGCACAGCTCACTCTATCATGGTCTTCCTCTCTTACCTGGCACAGGAAAACCAAATTAACTACTGGGTTACAGGTGACACTCTGGCAGGTACAGATGCACGCAACCAATACGCGTGGCCGCAAGCCAACCTAACGAATGAGCCAGCAAATGTTTCTGGATCCTGAGTTCAGTAAGGCAATTTTTCCTTCTCAACTAAAGTGACAGGAAAATTACTACATATTTATTTTATACATATTTCCAAGTTTAACCAACATGAGACTTAAAACCACCACATTACCCTCCTGGATGCTTTTCAGCCCCAGGAAGCCAACTGTGGCACTGGTGGGGTGTCACAGACTAAGTCTGCCACTGCTAAAAGAGTAGGGAGCGGGAAAGCACCAACTCAAGTCCATTGCAAGTGTGAAAGATCAATGCTTGAGCCCCAAAGGGTGCTCTGCCCTGCCCTACCTGGGTCAGAGGAGAGATAACCAAGAATTTCCCTCTGCATCTGGTAAGCAATATAGGCAAGTCCAAACCTTGGGGACTATCTGGCACAATGCTCTGCCACTCAGCCAGCACAAGCCTGCCCACAGGAAAGGGCTGCAATTCTTTACATTGCTCACATCAGGCAAATGCATTATTTGCAAGGAAAAGTTGATGCTGGGACGGATTTCTCCTCCTCGGACTGACCCAGGAACATGCCATGCTCAAATCTGCAGCATTCCCGATAAGCCTGCACAGCTGGGGAGTTACCAAGCAAGCTGCATTTAAATGAACATCTCATCTTATGACTCCTTACTCAATCCATGCAAAGCCGGAGCTGTGTCACTTTGTGTCATTAGCGATTGCTTAACAGCTCACTTGAGCCCGCTCTTCCCCCCCACCCCTCTCCCCAGTCGTCTGGTTTTTAAAGCAAGGCTCTGCTACTCCGGCATGCGTGTCCTGCCTCCCTGCTGGAGACAGATGCACTAGCAGGGTGCTGACTCATGGACGCAGGCAGATTAAAGTTGGATTGCTAAAGCAGTTGCCGTCCCAGCTGTCCCTGTGCCCCCAGCCACAGCAAAGACAGCTGAACTACTCACGGATCATCCCTGAACTGCTACTGTACGTCCTGATGTATGGGGGGAACTGGAGTGAGCCCCAGATGATTTTAATATGCCAAGCTGTAACACGTAGGCGGCCAGGGGCTGCTTCACATACAGTGCAGATGTTTGTGCCGTGAGGTGGAGATGTCCAGGGGAAGGGACGAAAAAAGAGCTGGGAGCTCCAGGGGTGTCAGCCGTCTGCCTGGGTCCGTGACTCAACTCGCTGACGCGTGGTAAAGCCACATGCTTTAGTACATGCAGCTTTCCCCATCCTGTGTGACTGTCCGTCTCCAGGAGCTGGAAGGGGTAATGCAGTCCCCAGTCATTCCCTGGCCTTTAGCAGGCAGGCAGCAAACAAAGCTGGCAAGCAGGGCAGTGGGATTATTTTACCATCTGTGCATTAGAAACTGGCCCAGGAGTCACCAAGCTCGTTTCATGCAGGACATGGCTACTCTGGCGTGCTAATCGCTCCCGCTCCCGCTCCCTTTTCAGTCTGGGGCTAGATTTGAATTGGGGAGGAGGTGGAAATCACATTCTCTTTCCTATTTCAGCAACTGTGTCCTTTTAAAGGGAAGCTGGCCCAGGGAAGAAAGAATGCCCATTTTACAGAGCACTTCCCATCTGCCATTCACCAGGATCCTTACCCTCTACCTGGGCAATCCACAGCTGGCACCAGGCTGGGGGACCTCAGGCCTTGGACAGCCAGCCTGTCGTGGAGCAGTCCCCCAAGTCTGTGGAAGCGCCAGGCAAGGCATGCTGAGGTGGTGGGGTAGGAGAATACATTTTGCACATTTCAAAGAAGGAAACCTGGGACCTGGTATCTCATTCTAGAAAGTAATCATGGACTTAATTGCATTTTCCTGCAGAGTTGCCTTAACATCAAGGGAAAATCAACAGGGATTGTTCAACATCAAGACTAATCTCACATATGGAACTTATTGAACGGAGGAACAACGTTTTTGCTGGCTCAAGGTGAAATGCTGGGCTAAATTCTCCTTCAGCTGCAAGAAAAGCCCTAGGCACGCTCATCCTGCATTATTCCAACTGTAAAGAGCTTCAATTATACACATATAACCCTTCTCTCCCTTCTACAGCGGTGTCGCAATGCAACAGTGCCTCGTTATCATCAAACTCCTCTTTTATGGCTATAGGAATATGTGGAAGTCCTCTACCCTTGTTACACAAATGATTTCTTAGCAGCTTTATTTTAAGAAACTACCCACAATTGGTAACACAACTGCATTTTATCTGTCACTGAGGGGAAGCTGTGACTGACGCCCGAGTGTGTCCTCAGCAACTGCGCATATTAGGGCAGCTCCTACGCATCTAAGCCACTACAGTAACTCACCATTCCCTCTGCTCCACACTGAATCTTTCTTGCTTCTGCTTACAAACTTGCTTGCTAATCAGACATTTAATACTACTTTATGTATAAGGAGGAAATATATAATTCCTTTATTGGGATAAAAAAAAATTATACTGAAGAGCAGGTCAAGTTCCAAATCCAGCAGTAGGTTTAAACCAATGTTGATCCCTTTTTTCTCTCTCTCTTTTTTTTTTTTTTCTTTTAACAGCTGTAGCTGTGCACAGATGGAAAAACATTTGGTCAGAAAGCAGCAAATTAGTGTTTTCAGGCTAGAATTCTGCTCCCACCGCTCCTCCATTTCCATGCAGCTCAGAACGCTTTACTTCTTCTTAGCACTGACATTTTTGCACACCCAGTTCATGCCGTCCTTCAGACAGAGAAAGGTAATGTTAGTCAAGCGACAGGAGAAGGAATCCCCCAGGCCCACCCCACGACCATTCTGCAAGCACTGTGTTCTGCCTCTTCACTGACCCCCTGCCTGCCCTTCTGTCCCCAAAACCACTGTGGGTTAAAAAAATAAGTGCTTCCTTGCTTGGTAGATCTTGTCACACAGAGGTTATTAAATCTTTCATCTGGCCATAAAAAAGTATCATCATCTCATCACATCGCTATGTGTAGGTCCTTCAAGGAAGGATCACTTTGCAGTCAAGGTACCTCAGTGGCAGATGAAGGCTCAGTTCCAGGTTCGGCTACAGATGATTTGTGTAACCTCGGGCAAGTCATCTTATCTTTGAGACTGGATTTTAGACTACTGTTTGTTATACAGTCAGCCCCCTGTTAAGAAAACAGCTCTAATTCTCTGCTCATCCGCAAGCCTTGAAATCCAGATCCATGAAAATCACTGCAATAACCAGACCGGGACCCTGCTCCCTGTTCCTCAGGGCCCTCACCGAAAATGGTCCCTCAGGGATCCCACAGGGGTTCAGTGAAGAAGCTATGTGGTCATGTTTTAAGAGGCTAATATACTCTTTGAGGTATCTCTGTAAAAATGTGCGGGTGACTTCTCTGGCCAGTGCAAACAGGATGGCAACACTTGTGCCGTGAATACCCGATTTGTGAGTTTGTTGCTGAGATCCCAGAATGGGATATGCTGTTGAAAGCCAAAGCAACACTTCATCTGCTCCTGTCACTTATCCATTAGGAGACATGCACAATGGAGCACAAGATGCACAGTCTCCTCATATTTGTGTCCCATCAAATCCCTTATCTCTATCCTGCCTACGAGGCATCTCTGTGGACTGGGAGGCTGAAAGGCAGAAGGTATGGTTTTGGGGACGAGAGGGGAGCGGCACATCTTTATGTTTGGAAGTCAGGCAAATGTCACCTCAGAGTCCAGAGTGGAGGGATTTCATTGTATTATGTTCAGTGGTCATTTCTGTATCATTACAACAAAAACCTTAGTTAGACCCTAAGAAAGGTCAGAGCTTTTGGGCAAACATCACTGGTAGCCCCATGGTAGCAGTGTTGCTGATTTCTTATACTCTTGTTCCCAGACTGCCAAAGGCTGCCAAGGATCTCAGCCTCTCCAAGGACAGGCAGCCCAAGGCAGAGTATGGCAGGCCCTTCGAGTGAGCTGACACTCACTGCTGTGCCTCTATGTTGTCCCTCAGCCACAAATGTGGTGGCCATGTCAGAGGGGAGCTAAAGAGTTAAGAGCGAAGAGAGGGAGTCCTCAGGGCTTAATCAGAAGCAGAGAGGTTCTCACTTGAAAATACCAATTCACCTTGATAACTGCGCTATGTGACACTTCTTATCTGAAGGGGAGCAGCAACTTTTGAAATCAGCCCTTGTTGCTGTGTTAAATAAAGAATAAGTGAGCCCAGTTTGTGCTGGGGTGCACATGAGGCCCTACACTAATAACACTTCTAACTCTAACCTTGGGGAGGGTTGGTGTCTCCAGTTTCATTTATTTATCTCCCCAGCAGAGATCAGTGTAAAACAAATTGTCTGAAATCCTCAGAGCAAATGGGAAAAGATGAGCGGTAGATTCATTTTAAGGCCCGGTAGCTTTGTGTCTTCCCCTTTCAATAACACTGATAACCTAGGTGTAAAACATATAATGCCTTAAGCAATCAATAGCATGGTTTAAAGCTTATCACTTTAGAGAGAGAGGGAGCAAGTGATTCCCAGCATGAGGAATGCCAGGGCTTAACAATGGGGCTAGAAGGAGAGGTGTCAAGCCTTTGACTTGATTGTGTGCTTTAGAAATCTGCATGATTTCCTGCAAAGAGTAAAAATAAATAAATAACTAAAAATGCTCCCACAATGATTTCAGCTTCCCCTGCCTCGGAAGCAATAATCACATTTGCACACATCATGGCATACAAGGGAAGCAGAGCTCCTCATTCATTTTGAATGTAGGTTTATTTGCTGAACCAGAACAGCTGAGACAGCTTAAAGTAATAAATATCAGCTGACACCCTCTGCTATTCAGCACAGTAATCCCAGAAACAATACATCACTGCAAAACAACAAACACACATCCTATCTTCTACCTAATCTGACCACAACCTGAATTCACAGTGATTAAAACTCTGCCTGCTGCCATTGGGGAGCTCGGCGAGGGGAAAGGCAGACCATTGCAGCACCAGCGCAGCGAGGGTCATAAAGCAGAGTTTATGATGGGATTTACCATGGCTGGGAGCCTGGCTGCATGAAGCATTTAACGAGGGCAAAAGAATGACATAGCAAAATGCAAGAGGAAAGGTGAACTCCAAACACGCTTGAAATACGTAAGTAGGTCACCAAACTTTTAAAGCAGAAATAGATTTTAAAAACTCTCTTCAGGCATGAGTTAATTGACAGGAAAAATCACATTTAATTGTAAATATCCCCCTGCCTGACAATGATAAATTAGCATGTTCAGCTGTATCAGAAAGATGTATGTGAGATGCCTTCCTCAGCTATGTCTGCAGCTTCTGGTGCAACTTTTTTTTTCTTTTTTCTGGGGGGGGGTGTCCTCTGCAGTGTCCCCAGATGCTTTGGAAAATACCAAATGCAATGTAAAGCAAAAAAACCTAAAAGGTGCATTTGCAGTTTTTCTACCTATGGTGTGAAGCAGGACAGAGCATTGTTAAGATAGAGAAATCCAGGGCAGCTGCTACAAACACAAAGAGCTGCTATGGGAAAGGCACATGGGAAGGAGGAAACAGTGCTTGAAAGAGTCAAATCCTCAAGGAGTTAAGTGTTGTCATCCTTTGTCCCTGCACACTCTGTCCCTATATCTGCATGTTTAAAAGATGGTTCTGTGAAGAAAGTATAATCCCTGCAGTAACATTTAGATCTTGATAGATGTCCTTGTGCAGCTTTGTTGAGACAGAGACATTGGCAGGTATTCTGAGGATCGAGGTGGATACAGTATTAGTATTCCAGCCTCAAGTCAACCCTGGGAAAACTTAGCCAGGGAAAGATTTCTGATCTTTCAGCTTTTCCTCTCTTAGCTCCTTAACAAGCAGCTAGTAAACTTTACCAAAGCAAAGAGAGAGAACCCCAGGGAAGAGGATAATGCTCCTTGCAGAGAAATGCTGCTCACACAACCCTGCCTTGCTGCAGTCCCATCTGCTATTGTGCCAAGGGAGTTGTACTCCAGTGCCCTTTGGGAAAGTACTGGTAGGGCCTTCCCTGGGAGAAATAAAAAGTCCTGCTTAAGATTAGCCCACTGCTTGCTTATTCTCTGCATTATCAGCTTTGCAGCTATGGGAGTGAAGTAATCTGACTTCAAACACAGTGAACAAGTCCTTTCCACCCCATAAAACGCCTCGCAATTTCTGCTCCCCTGCAAGCCTGGGATCAGGCAAGGCCACAAACTTGTGACCCCTAATGTGACCTTAAGGACAGAAAAGCTTAATCCTTTCATGTAATCCTCTGTCTGCCATAACAAATTGGGTCAGGCAAGTGCAAAAGTCTCAATCTCCAGCGTTTTTGGTATGCGTTATTTTAACTGTCACTTTCTTCTCCCTCTGCACAGCCAGGACTGTGCCTTCATTATCTGTCATTTCTGTGCTCCTCCAGTGATCATACAGGCTGGCTCTTACAGGCTCCTGTCAGTACATTATCCATTGGCTTTTGCCTGGGTGAAAGCTTATTTTCTTGTCCTCTGAGACCTTGTATCCCTGATGCAGTACTGTCGACTCCCTCCTTACCCTACTTAAAAATCAGAAGACACTGCCCTGTAATTTGGAAACATGGTTGTTTTTCCTCAACATGCACAGGCTCTGCCTGCTCCAGGAGAGCTGCCATCATCAAAACTGGTTTTAAATCACATTTACAAATAGCTCCAGAACCTTGTTAAGATGTGGAAGATCCCCATCCAGCCTGTCCTGGCTAAGATTAAACCTAAGCTCTGCAGATACCACATTGCCAGGGATGGTCTGCTCTGAATCTTGCCCTTATGAAAGTGTTGAATTGCAGCATAGACATAACTTAGGACTTGGGCTTCATTCTCAACTGGGTTGAAACAGTCAGGGAGGAGACAGAGGCTCAGCCCTTCCCACAGTCCTTTGGGCCAGATGGGCTCTGGCATAAATTGGAAAAGTTTAGTGGCTACTCTCAGTTTCACTGGCTTTCAACGGTCTCCAGAGGGTCATTAAGTTGGGAGACTCTGGACACAACACACTGCATCATCATTCTGGAGGACAGTTCCTCGGGGCAGGCTGAACGCCTGCTGCCTTGATTGGAGAATCTCGCTTCAGACAAGAAACAAGCTGCAGAGCACACATCAGTCCCAAGCCTTGAATCATATTTAATATCACACTCTGGCCCCTAAATAACACCTCAGCAAGAGAGGAGGCAGCAAAGCAGAGGGGTCCTTTCACAGGATGGTGAAAACATGGTGGTGTTTGCTTTCACACCACCCTGGCTGGTCAGGGTGGAATGTATACAGCTTCTGCACACCAAGGGCTACAGTTTGAGATCTGGTCACAAATATAATCCCAAGAGAGCCTGCGTGGCACCAGAGAGTCACTGTAAGGCAACTGCTCCCTTATGTTCCTCTGCTGTCATCAGTAATCACCTCGCTCACTTGCTGTACCCTGTGCCAGGGTCTCATTGTAGGCTGGTCAGGACTCTGTTCCAGAAGCAGAGCCCAGATGGCTGTGGCAAGAAGAAAAGGCTTTCCTGCTTTTCTTCTACTGGGGCTGAGGATAAGATCAGACCCAAGCAGACATTTTGCTTGAAAAAGCCTCGATGGCACCATGAAGTCTGATTAACAAGACAAGTGCTGCCCACGGTTACAGTCGGGAGGTAATGAAGTCTTCAGCTGGCATAACAGGGGCTGCCAGCTGGCATCCAGAGACACTACATGGAGTTTCCAGTTAACCCAGTCACCTCTCTTCTGAGCCTGCTCAGGACACTGCTAGGTCCCTTTTTCAGAGTCCCTAATGGTTAATTTTAAAAGAGAAGATGACTATATGGATTCCCCCCTTAATTAACAGTTGTATTAAATAACCCATTTCAAATAATAGTTAAATTCTCTAAATTTATATCATTCTATTAACCATAATCTAATCTCATTAACCTTGAAATCCCCAGTCTTAACTACCCAGTTCTATACACGATGGTGCTAGCTGCTAAACTAATTAAATGACCTTCAAACTATTTCTCCTTCATGTATCGGCATTATTTATCTTTGCTCATTGCTCTTCTTTCAAGCTATCACAAACATCTTCCCATACGAACTCTGTTCCTTCATGTTGAAGGAACAAGATATGTACAAGTACATATCCCAGTACAAGATATACCACCACTCTCCCTTGTAAAATTCATCAGCAATGTCTCCAATTCTACTCCAGCGAATACATTCCATCACCTGCGACGGTTGGCGTGCTCGTTCCTTGGCCTTCATTCTGAACACCAGATGCTTCTCTGCCTCCATTTATTTTGCTGCCACTGACTGTCATTTCTCAAAGTCCTTAAAGTGGTGACCTGAGATTTAGCTACACATGGAGAACTCCTGTTCTGAGCCTCTGGTACTGTGGCCCTGGTGTACCACAATCCTCAAAAATACATTTCCTAATCTCACTCTTTAAACAAGTTATTTGATTCTCCTAAAGTTTGGCCTCTCCTTAACATCCCAGGACTGAAGACACCATTTTTTCCTAGGCTGATCTAGGTTTAGTTTAAAAGCCATCTCCCCAGACATTTTGTTCAATTTGCAAGGAAAGGGAGTGCTTGACATTCTTGTTGTCTGATTTGACAGGGCTGAAGTTATGGCTGAAGAGAAATGTAGGGGCTCTTCTTCTATAAGCTATAGAGAGTTTGTGACTTTCCTGACTTTTCTGCAATAATCATTTATGGAATAAGCTGCAGTATTTAGGGCAATGAGACTGACTACAACAAAGTGGAATGTTATCTGGCCTGCATCTAAACTAATTTGTCTAGATAAGCATGATGAATAAAATACATAGGCCTGCAAATACTTTTATTTAGTTCTGGTCTTCTATTTACTGGAAGTGAATGCAGAAGCGGATTTCATTTCCCTGGCAGAGGGTACTGGGCTCAGTATTTTACACTACTGGATGACTGGGGATGTGCTGTGCTTCAGGGAGGAGGCACAGTAAGAAGGTGCCGTCAATGGAGAAGTGTGTGCAGCCCACTCCAGAGAGCCCACAAATCTGCCTGAGAAGGAAGCACATTTCAGAGCTCAGGAACAAAAAGTGACACTTTGTATCGTTTACTTCTTCCACATCCAACACACATCTCAGAATTTCATCTGTCTCTTTATTGCCTCTTTGCAGCTGGAGAGCTCCCTTGGACTTCCATAACCCAGAGAAGGGCCTGAAGGGGGGAGGAAGGTGACCTATGTTTCCCTGAAACCCTGTCAACTGCAGCCTCGTTTTCCTGGTCAGATTTCTTTGGACTGGAAACTTCAAAGCAAAGATTAGAGCTGAAGCCATTCACAACACTGGCTACCACACAGCTGAATTTATAGCTTAGCTAACTAAAGGCCCTTTAGAGAACACCACCTACTACATTCAGGTCTAAAAATCAGGTTGAGAATTTTAAATCAGAACTGCTGTACTGGGTCAGATCAATGGTTCATCCAGGCCAGCATCCTCTCTCTGGATGCCAGGGGAAAGACCATGTAGGAACAGGATCTGCCTTACTCTGTTCTTCCCTCCCAGTCCATGGCCCAAGCTGCTCCTGAGTCAAAAGCTGCCTCTAGATTTTAGTGGCCAGTGATTGCCTGCACATCCCTTCTTCAGAAAGTCATTTAAGTATTTTTCTGATACTTTTTTTTTTTCCCTGATACCTTTGGTCTCCCCAACATCCTGTGCCATTGAGATCCAGAATTTAATTCTGTAACTTGCAAAGAAGCACTTATTTTTATTTCTCTTAAACCATTTTCTGATTATTTCATTAGGAACACTCTTCCTCTAGCAATGTAAAAATAGCATACAGTCTATCTGACATTTTTATACCTTATTTTATAAATCCTGAAGATGTTCCCACTCTCTGTCCTCTCTCTTTCAAACTGCTAGTCCTAATTTATTATCCCTGTATACATATGCCACTCTGTGCTGCTGATTATTCCTGACAGAGAATCTTCAGATCTTTCCTAAGCAGATATATGGACCATATTTTTTTCTGATTAGGGTAGTTAAGAGCCTAGAAGAGGTTACCTAGAGAGAATGTGAAATTTACATGATTAGAGATACTTATAACTTGACTGGACAAGACTCTCAGCAATCTCATCTAGACTCACAGCTATCCCTGCTTTAAAAATGCAGTTGGTCTAAAGATCTTCTGAAGATCCTTCTACCTAATTTTTTGTTGGACTTTATGATTCTACTATTACTACTAAAACCTTTTTGTATGTAGAGACAGAAATTGAGGTCATGTTCAAGGTATGGGCTCACAATGACTTTAACCTGTTAGAAAAGATGTTTCTTTTTTGCTTTCTTGTAATTGTCTAGCATTTGAATTTTCCTCTCTGGCCGTTGATGAGCTCTGTTCCCAAGGACCTGCTTCTGAGTAATGGCAGCTAATTTTGAGTCCATCGTTGTATGTATATAATTAGGATTGTTGTTTCTCATGTGCATTATTTTGCACTTGTCAACACTGAATTTCATCTGCCATCTTACTGCCCACTCAGCATGGAGGGCTGCTTCTGTGACTCTTCACACTCAGCTTGAGATCTGACTATCCTGAACTGCTCTGTAGCATCTGCAAATAAGGTTTTACTGAAACTGCAGTAAAGATAAATGTCTTCACCATTCTGTTTCTTTAAATATCAGTGAAGGGAATACTCGGATTTTGAGCTCTGCAAATACTTCATTAATTCAGGAAAGCCTAAGAGTGAAATAAACAAACCTCGGTCCCATTTACATTACAAAGAGCTACTATACCGCAGGAACTGACTACAGCACAGGAGCCCAAGACACAACTCTTACAGTTCAGCACAGGGACACAGTGCAGGCCCCTCGGTGTGTTTTTGCTGCCCCACATGCTGACATTAGTAATGGTCGTTGCTCCATTTGCAACTCTTGCATTTCTCTGGATCAGAAAAATTGATCAATTTTTCTCCCTGGTGCCTGGGCTTAGCAAAATGCCAAATGACATCAGTAGCAAAGGAAAATCAGATTTCTAGAGTGCACACTCATACCAGTCAAAGGGTTAATAGTAAAAGACGATTTGTTTTGTGAGAATGATTAACCTGACAGCAGTCTCTTTAAAAGAAATCAATGTCTTCATCTGGGCCAGCTAAGGGCTCCTGGGTGGGGAGGCAACCGCTCTCCCCTTTACCAGGGATGGAGAGATCCCAAGGGCCCACAGCTCTCCCTTCCCTTTGCACAGGAGACGCACCCCCCGTGTGTTGCACTGCAAGGCTTTGGCTGTGCTGACCCTCATCGGTGAGGCAGCAGGTCGAGCCCCACCCCGCAGATCAACAATCTCTTACAGATGGCCTGCTGGCACAGCAAGCCTTCTGCAGAGCCTCACCTGTACTCCCTCTCCCGAAAGAGCTGAACAAGACTGGATCTGCCAGACTCTGTCCCGGATTGTGTGTAGGTTCAGTCCCTCGGCAATCTCTGAAGCAGGGGCAGCCGTCAGCAAATCCTGCTTGTTAGCGAATATGAGCACAGGGACTCCACTAAGCTTTTCTTCATCCAAAAGCTCAGCCAGCTCCTGTATCATTTACAAGGGAGTGGGATGGGGGGAAGATGGTGAGAGGGAAGGGAAGAAAACCTTCAACCACCAGTGCTTGTCTCTAATTAGAAATATATTTAGGGCAAATGCTAGAAGAGTGTGTTCCAGTGAAACCTAGATCTTATAAGAGAGCAAAAATGTATACAATCATCTCTGTTCAAAAGCTATTTCTTCCAATTACAGGTTAGAAAAATATTCATTTTGGTCTGAAATTAGCAGTTGCCTTAAAGGCTACAACTCTGTGTTTTACCAGTCTCTGATCCCAGGAGACCAAAACTGATGAAACAGCAAAAAAAACCAAAACATGTAAATTGGCAGTATGAGGAATCTATCTTAAGTTATTGTCTGACTGACATTTGTACCTGAGCAACTGTTGACACTGGCCCTAATATCTTTGCTAATCACGAGTTTTGAGGGGTTGTTCGAAGTTTTAATCACTGCAATTTAAACAGGAGAGGACTTCCACACCCCCACCACCCCCTCCAAAATGGAAATCTCCCCCCCACAGGAAAGTGCTGATGCTTTTGAAGCATTGGTTAGCTGAAGACAAGCTAGATCAGCCTTAATAGTTGGATTTTGGCTCCATATGCACAGCACGCATCGTAAAAAATGGGTTTGTTCATTCAAAACTGGTTGACTCAAAAAAAATTTTTGAATAGCTCAGATCTGAATCTGCAGTGGATCAATGGTGGCTGAAATACTTCATGTCTAGGTTGTGCAATGGTCTCATGTGAAACCAGCACTCAGACTCAAGTCACTTCCCTATGGGAACATATGACAAACTCAGCAGAACATGAACCTGTAGGGACTGCTGGCATTGCAGACAGATGAGTATAGGAGATTTTTGTGGCCTCCTTATTTAGCTGGAAATGTCTCATGCTCTCAGATAATGTCCTAACATTTTTTTATCCAATGAATAGAAACTTCTGGATTAAACAAGTGCAGTCAGGGAGATGCTAAACTGCAGTGGAAATACAACTCCATCCCCCCAAAAGCAATGTTTGGTTTGGAAGCCAGGATGAGAGGATGGAGTTATAAACAGAACTGGCTGGGAATTTTTCAACAAAATAGGTCTTTCATCTGACATGGCTGATTTATTGAAACCAAAAGTGTAGAAATATGAGGCTGGCTCCACCTGACTCAGGCAAGTGATCTAAGCTGCTGCTTCCTTTCCATCTCTTTTACCCAATGGATATTTAATTACTGATATAAACTGAAATAGCTCCAGCAGGGGAAAGATTCCCTTACCCCTAGAACAACCAACAGTTCTGCTGTTGGGGTGTGTCCATGAGACTTGAGAGGCAAAAGATCAAGTGTCTCCTTCAAATCAGGCAGAACAGAAGGCTTTAATCTACATCTCCCATTTCTGTGGGGTAAATCTGTTGCTAGCTATTTTGGGACACTGTCACTTTCTGAATTTTACACAATAAAGTTTAAAAGTCCTATTTTTGTTCCAACCTAAAACAAAAAATGTTACAAAACCTCAGAACTTTGCAAAACAGTTTCTGGCCAGTATTAGTTAGAAAGTTCTTAGCTTTTTTTCAATTACATCCAAAAGACAATCAAGTCAATATGATTTCCACTTCAGCTTTGTAAATAAGAAAATAGGATTCCTCAGGGTCTTGGTTTGGCAAGGTTTAAAGGACTTAGAGAAGTTTGTGCTTCCAGTATTAGGCTCCATTTGCTATTATTGTATAACTTTAATGAACACTGTTCTATTTAAACGGAATTAGGCTACCTATTTTCCTTGTTTCACATCTACCAAAATAATATGTATTGATGTTGAAAGGAAAGTCTCTTGAAATGCAAATTTCCTTCATAAACAACAAAATCCCCTTCCTAACTTGTGAGCAAGGGACACTCAGAAGCACTGAGTTACTTCAAAGGAAGCTGGGCATAAGTAACTTACCTGACCGGTTTCTTCAAACCTCTTCCTATCTGCACTGTCAATGACATAGATCTGAAAAAAGAAATTACATGAAAAGTTACTCTTCCCAGAAGACACTCTTCCACAGTAGCATGTGCTTAAGTGAGCTGAACCTATTAATTATGCTTTTGGGCACGAAGATCCTTGCTATTATTTGCAGCAAATGTTGACAAAACTTCATGATGTTCTGAAAGGAGAGGAACCACCTCTTTTAATACAGGAAGAGTGGACAACCACGTGGGTAGAATCAGAAAGAAGCTGGCAGCAGTACTGGGGATGCTGTCACCATCTCCATAGCTTATATTATCTGAAGAGAACAGGAGACTGCTGGTATTGTTTCAAATTGTTACAAGCTGAAGCTGAGCATAGGAGGGCAAAACCTGGGGAGCCAGACATGGCCTTTCACCCCAGCAAAGTGTACAAACACTGGCCTGGTGTGACTGTGCCGTGCTGCCCTCTAGCATCACCTCTTCAATAAGCCACCAAGGCACACAATGGCACTCAGGGGACACGTGAATGTGTTGGGGACATTGAGTTTGTCTCCATCAGGCAATCCTACTGCAGCCTCCTGGAGAGGGTGGTTGGGTATGAGGGATGGATTCAGCCTGAAAGACTCCATTTTCAGCTGCCATCTAAAAAATGGGGAACCTCAGTACAACATACAGGCAAGAATAGACTGGTATTCCTTTTTCACTGCTTGATACATGAAGGTTTTTGAAGGATGCTGGGACAGCAGATAGGGACAGGACTGGTGACAAACACTGAGCATTTTGCTTCCAGTCGCTGCCATTCCCCATCAGTAGTGATTGAAGCTGCTAGCATGTCATCTGCATGCTCTTTGGTGGCTTACAGGGAGCAAGTGTCAGCCTGGTTTTCAGGGAATAGATGAGCACAGCAGCCCGCCATCAAGATAAATGGCATCCTTGCAGGCAGTCTCGCCATAAGACTCCATGCTTCCAGGATAATTTCGACCAAATAGTAGGGGAAGGGAAGATCTCTAGCAGCAACATCTATTAAACTATAGTCACTCCCTTAATGAGCAGCATTTGAGTTGTTTGAAATGGGACCAAACACGCAGCAGGAGAATCTGCATGTGAGGCCTGAGGAGGTAACCCAGCAACCTCCCAGCCGCTCTGCAGATCACCTGGGGGCTGCCGTGCACTGACAGAGGCCGGGGGACCCGCGGCAGGGCTGGACGCAGCTGCGCGGGGATGTGTCAGCAGAGCACGCACCCGGTGCCACGTGATGGGGACCAGCCCGTGGGCACGGCGTGACACACAGGCCTCTCCCTGCAACGTGATCCCAAGCACGTGCACCAATACTGCACCAGCTACACACGTCCTCCCCGCCCCTACCGAGCATCCACCCCTGTGCATCCCATTTAGGGTAGGAAACGCAGACTAAAAGAAAGGGAGAAGCTGCAGGGCTGGCAGTTGTGTTCTGGGGCGAGACTGGACCGTCATCTGTCCTCCCGCGGGACATTTCTGGGGAAGTCCACAACACATGAATGCAATGGTCGAGTGCTGCTTGTGAACTGAAAAGCGGCACCTTCCATATTACAGTGCTTCTCTAACTGGAAAGGAATAGCTCTGGGTCCCATCCAGCCAGGCTTTCTCCTGCACCGCTCATTCCTCACTAGGGAGCTGTTTTGCAAGATGAGAACTAGAGACAACAGTGCTTGGGGCAAAAGCCACAAAAGCACAGCACAGAGAAAGTAAAGTATGAGCCGAGTGCCTACTTCCAAACCAGCAAGCACTGTGCCAAATAGCTGCAGGTGCCTGTCTGAATATGCAATCAGCCAGATATCCACACCTTATTTGCCTGCATTAAGCTTCCAAATATCACAGGTGTGTGATGCAAGACCAAGCTCTCATTCAAAGGCACCTGCATGGATTTGAATTTGTAATTACTTCCTGCTTTTTAATACTCTTTAGAGGGTCCTTTCTGTTTTATGCTATACAGTTTAGGAGAAAAGAGAAGCAGGGGGTCCTGGGAACTGTAGTGTATCTCATGTCCAACTTCCGTTTATGGCCAAGGCCGCACAAGAGCCTGTTTTTGGGCTGTGGTGCTTGGTAACATACTTTGACAACTTGAACACCATGTTGCAGAATGGAGATTTGAGAAAGAAATTCCTTAAAGCTGGGTACCTCCTTTGAGAGACAAGACAAAATACAACCTGCAGTAAATGGGTTGGGCAGAAATTGCAAGTGATGGGACTAGATTAAGAAATAGCATGAGGGATAAAGTTGGCTCAATTTATAAATGCACAATCTGCACCAGGTTCGTCAGAGAGTAAAATTACTGGCTAAAACAGGCGTGAGGACTGGCAGAAGACAGAGCAAGCCATCAGCATATACATGAGTCCAGTTTTGGTGTGTATGGAAATAGCAAAACACTGCCCCAACACACCAACATCTCCCAGTTTGGCACTGGGTGTCAGCATGAAGTGCAGCTAGGGGAACTTAAGTCCATCTGTGCACCAGCTATTTCTCTGAATTCACACTGCTGCTTCCCCCAAACTGATTCTGCTTCTATCCACCCATTTTCTTACTCATATGAAAAGAAGGGGTTTCTCTGTACATTGCTTTAATGGCAGGGAAAACAACTGCTTTTATCTCCTTCAGTCTTCAAATTCACCTTTATTTCTGCACCTCCCGTGCAGCACACACTGGGAAGGGTGGAAGCCCACAAGCCAGTGTAGCTCATTGTCTTTGCCAGCAGAGTCTTCCAGATACTGTTTTGTGGTTGCACAGCCTCTGCAGCCTGAGCACCTGCCACAGCAGGCAGAGATCCCAATGCTGCTGCTTTGCAGGGTTGACCTTGATATGCACACTTACTGCCTCCCTACCACACACAGCACCAGAGCCTGAGCTCAGTGGGCACAGTCACCTCACAGCCACACCATGTCTCTGTCTTTAACAGCCACAGAGAAGCACAGTGTGTGCTCTGCTTATTTCTCAAACCCAGATCTTACCCCATGGAAAATCTCATAGTTCCTCTTTGCAAAAGCAATCAACCGAGTTTATGCAGTGGTGGCTGCCCTTGAACTTTAGATTCCAAATTAAGGCTCAAAAACAAAGATTGGCAGAAGAGAGTATCAAGGGTTTATTAGTCACATTTAAATAACAGCTTCATTTGGACAATGTTTCCTAAGCCTGCAGGCACAGACAGGCCTTTCAGCAACTGGACACGAGCCTTGGTGAACAGAGTCCTATTCCTAGTTGCACTGATCCTTCCGTCCAAGTGCACTGAAGCTCCTGACACATTACTGACTATGTGTGTGACAGGAGGGAGGAACGGCTTCTTTGTGAGAGAGCTTCCCACTTTCCCATGGGAGCCTGCAGACCTTGGCTTTTCTCTGTTCCCAAAGGCAATATTGCTTGGGGCAGAAAGAGGCCTGCAGCCCCCAGTCTGCCTTCATCCTGGCATATGTGGCTGCATGCTAGAGGTGATCTTTGAAACTAGCCAAGACAGCATCTGGAAGATCCCAGGGCAATGTGCTCTGGCATGGAAAAACAAAGGTCCTGCACTGTAAATATAACTGTAGTCATTTGTAGCTAATTGTAAGGTAATTACAGCTAAGTTGTCAAAACCATTAAAATACAGTTTTATGATTAAAGGAGCAAAAGAAAAGACAAGGGGTCTGTGTCACTCAGTCAGAAGCTTTCCTATCTGATGCCAGAAAGAGCATTTCATTCTTATGCCTCAGTTTCCCCACCTATAAAACAAGGGCAACATACAGACCCACCCCTACACATGATGCTTAAGTCACTAATGCCCACGACAGGTCTTCAGCGTCTCCACTGAAAGGAGCTATAGATGGGTAAAGTACACTTTAATAATGTTCTTTCATTTGAAAGAGACAGAGATTAGAGGAGAGGAACTGGCTATAAACAGCACCATCCTGTGAAAGTAAAAACATGAAACTGAATGATTTCTGCAAACATAACTGTATTTTTCTTACTGCACTCAACCAATCTTGCCATTTAGCTCAGAATAACTCCTGTTACAATGGCAATGGTGTTGCTGAGGGCTGGGACATTACATTACTTGTTTCTGAATTTCTGGCTGAGACCTTGGAAAGCCATTGCATGAACACAGCATTCAGCTGCAGCCAATACTCACAAGGATATCAGTGTTTTCAAAATAGTTCCTCCAGTATGGTCTGATCTTCCTCTGTCCGCCTATGTCCCATACGTTCAGTTTGAAGCCTTGAGATTGTACACTTTTGATGTTGAAGCCCTGGAAAGAGCAGAAACAAAGCCACACAGAGCATAAACCTGAATGGCTGGAGCATGTTCATAGCCAGACATTAACACCTTATATATCCCATGCCTGCAACATGCAGTGAGATGGGCTGGTCAGCCACAAAGATGGATCAGCTGTGGGAGAGGCACCAGCAAAAGCAGCCGCTAAACCATCAGTTTGTCAGTGTTCTTGGGTCAAGGGTTGATGCTGTCATGGCTATGGAGACATATGATGCAGTTAGTGCCCTGAGAGGGCTCAGAAGGGTGTGTGCAGGAAGAGATGGGAGAGCTGCAGATAAGGAGAAAACAAGGGCACTGTGAGAAGCAGGATTGAGCTTGTGAAAGCTGAGTAGACAGTCACAACTAACATGAAGCCAGAGGTCTCAGCTCAATTCGACACGACACAGCTAATGCTGGGCTTAAAAGAGCAACAGCTGCATGTCTGAAGGGTCCATTTCATCAATTAGAGCACCAACTGAAAGTGCATTCAAGTAGAAAAACAGGATGTGGCGTGGGCTGGCAACGTGCTGCCACAATACCCAGGGGACCAAGGCTTGGAATTAGGGTGCCAGGGCTGGGAGCTTTGGGAGGCAGCTACAGGGTGGGGGGAAGCATCTCCCATAGCTCTCTAGCAACCTCCTCTGGAGCAATGCTGCAGTGCTTCTGATGGGAGCCATCCCTCTCCTCCAACCCCAAAGCTCAACAAAAGGGCATGAGAGATATTAGGGAGGAGCACTGGTATATGCAGAACCCTTGCAGCTGGTTGGGTGAAAGATGCAGAGACAAGGGTTTGTCCGGTGCTGCAGTATCCATTCTACATGTCCCCTGTTTGGCAAGGACAACAGGAACAAAGTCTCATCCATGCAACCCTAGCATGACAAAAGCCTTTTGCAGAACTCCACAGCCTCATCCACTTTTGCACTACCTGACCGATTTGGCCTGAAGCTTTCTGGCTCCTTCAGGAAGCCTCCTCTTAGGCAGAAAAGACACAAACTTAACGGTGCACCAGGCTCCAGTTGCTCCCCCTTTTACTGAAAGACTGATCAATCATTAGTGCTTTGTGTAACATACCAGGTGGGACCACAGTAACTGCCTCAAGAAAAAAAGGCCTTCCTCACCTGTGTTGGGGTGATGTGGCTGATGTCCTCTGATGCCAGCTGTTTCAGGAGCGTGGTCTTGCCTGCATTATCCAGTCCCAAGAGGAGGATTCTCACCTCCTGGTCTGGGGTGCTTTTTAGTTTGCGCAGGATTGACAGTAAACCCTAAATGGACAAGAGACACCATAGCTGTTATTTCCCCACCTCAACTCTCACCCCCCACTATGTCCTCCTCCCTTGAAATAGATTCTGTCTGGTGGTGGGTCCCAAGACACCCTGAATACCTTTCTGCAGTCCCTATTCCCATTTCGCTTCCTACTCCTCCCTTTGCCCCTATTTTCTTCCATCTCAGAGTATCAACAAGGTCTCAGACAGCAAAAATGTCATGCAGTGGGGTGCCCTGCTGGCTGCACTGCTCTTGTCACACAGCTGTTGGGCATTCCCTGTGCCAGGGAGACAGTACCTATGCATACCCTGTGCAGAAGCTGCAGACCAAGTCCTTGCAAGCTCTTCCTTACCTTTACCAGAGAAAAAAACCCATTAATTTGGTCTGCCTCCTAGGTAACTGCAGGTTACTATGTACCTGACATTGATTCTTCTCATAGTAACTCCCTGGTCATCTCAAACCAGTTTATCTAAAACATGCTGAACCTGTGGGGCACGTGCAGTTCTTATTCTCAGGATGTAGCACTTAACAACTATCTCAGATCACCACACATCCTCACTAAGAAAAGCACAGTGGATTCCAGTCATTAGCTAGGCTCAGCTCTCTGAGCTGACAGTATCACTCAGGATTAGGAAACAGAATATGCAGGTCAGCTCATTTACAACCATGCACCTTTACAGAAGCACACCCAAGCTTTTGTCAGTGCCACCAGTCAGAGACCAGCACCTCTCTAAAATGGCTGGAAAAATATTCTGGATCCTGGCACATAACCAAGAGATGCAAATCACCCCACTTTCACCTGCCTCTCACTGCCCAGCCCACCCCACAGGAGAGGGACAGTTGCAGTCGAGAGCACAGGAACAGGCTGTGACACCAGGAATGCCTGGGTGTCTTTGGCATGCTGCCACGCTGCTCTGCAGCCCCTGCACATCAGGGACCCCTCCTCAGAGCCCAGGCAGCACACACCACACTGAGATCCTGCCTGTGGACACAGGTGCTCTTGCTACTAATTCACCTGAGAAAATACAGGAGAGAAATACATCTACAACCTCTTCTGAAGCTCTCAGCATTCCTGTTCCATCTCTCCCAGACAATTCCCTTGTTGAAGCCCACTAAGACCAAGAGCCAGGAAGCAAGCTCAAATATCAGCAGAAACCTGAGCCCATGGGCCCCATATCTCAAGCCTTTTTGTTCTCCCAATAGCAAAATGGAGACAATGCTTGTTGTCAAGCTGCAAGGGTGTAATCAGTTAAATGTCTTGAAGTGCTTTGTTGCTATGAGGAACTAAACCCTCTAAATATTCCTGCTGAGAGCCAAGGACTATTTGAGCCTTGAAGGTTGCTCCTGATCCCCTCCAGATCACGGCAATCAGAAACTTGTCCTCAAGATCAAGAGCTGCATGTCGCAGTACAACTGTCATCGCTGCAACGCATCCCCCATCTCCAGCAGTGTCCTTCTGCCCACTCCGGGAGAGCCCAACCTCAGCCATTTGGCAAATGCTGCTTCCAACTGCTCACCTCACTCCCAGGTGGGAGTGCTTTGGAAAGGACACAGCACTACAGGTCATGATGCTGAAGCTTTCAGTAACGCTCAGAGATTCAAATACATGTGACATCTGATCCACCCCTGTAAGCATTTTCAATTTCAGAGTAATTTATTTGGTTTCTGTTAAATAACCAGCTACAGCTCAAAATACATGTGCAATGTGTAAGAAACGGAGAAGAGAAGGAACTTAGCAAAACTGGGTTCGAAAGGTATCTGTAGAAAGCTACAGGATTGCCACTGTTGCTGTGCTTTTAAAAAGCACTGTGGAAAGCTGAGGTTCAGAAATTCAGAGCTTATGCAAGCAACTCTTACTGCCCATTAAGCAGGCTCAAGGTATCACCTTGAGCTAAGGTATCACCTATTTCATAGGTGATAGGCAGGTAAAAAACTGGGAATCCAGGCCCTGCTCAAGAGATGTGAATTAGAAATGGGCTCTGCTTGGTACAGGGTGCCATGCCTGCTCAGTACAGGCACAGGAACAGTAAATCCCCAAACAGCTTTTAGTTGAAGTGTACAGGCCTGTAACACCATGTGCTGGGCCCTTAGGGCCAGATGCTCACAGCTGGCTCTCACCCATGGGCCCATGGCTAATGAATTTGAAGGGCTGTGTTCAGTGCAGCCAGCCACTGCAAGCCCTGCCAACCCAAGAGCTCATCTCCCTGGCCACAGGGACCAACCCATGTTCTGCCCCACGATGGTTTGCACTTCCACACGTACAAGGGAAGAGAAAAGGAACAGCAGCAAAAATACCTCTAATGGTTACTTGTTTATATGCATGTCCTAAGTGCCCTTGACATCATTAAAAAGCACAAAGTTTTAACTGCATGACTAGCAACACATTTTCTTTTCACCTGCTGTCACATTTACAGTTGTGTTTGTTGGCTTGTAAATCCGTGGATTTCAGCTCAGTGTGGACAGACTCCACAGGAGCAGGAACTCTAAAATTCACACATTCTCCTTCCTTTCTAGGGAAATACTGAATTTCCCATTCTTATGGGCCTGACCCAAAGCCAATGTACATCAGCCAAAGCACTACTGCCGACTTTGGAGAGCTCTGAATCAGGCCCTATTATTTTAGTTTATTGCTCACAGTTAAAAAAAGAAGCTGTTGAAATGCTAATCCTATTCACAGCTCCACTTGCTAAGAGCAGAGCAGTGTATCCCAGAGCAGATCAGGATTAGGTGCCTTTATATTTCAGAATTCAACTCCAAAATACTGAGCGCAAAGAAATGTATTACAAAGTGTTGCTTATCTACCACGGAGCAATTCTCAAGGGTCGAGAAGAGGAACAGTTGTAAATGTTAATAGTGCTTCTCCCATTGTAGATGGATGCTATTTCTGGGCTAGTATGACAGCCTATGAGAAAACGATCAGCATCGTTCCATATTCTACTCAAGTGACACTGCTGCATGGCTGATCACAGGATTAGCGGGGATAGCCAATAGAAGAGAAGATATATATAGAAATAAAAGTATTCTCTAAGGTATAAAGTAAGCTGATTTAAAAGGCTGGAAGACAAGCAAGCCAACATAGAGAAGTGGACTTTATTTCAGTAGCTGCCAGCATAAGTTACATGGTCTGTATATACAACTTAAATCAAGAACCAAATAATAGTATTGGTTCCTGTGACTGTTACTATTTTGTAAATAGTATTTAAAATGTGAATCCAGCATTCTCCCTGTGGTTAGCAAAGATTTAAAGCTAAGGAAAGCCATGCCCAGATGGGTTTCTCATTTTTTTCTTTTTAATTTTTTTTAATTGGTCTTATGAGCACACTGGCTAGAAAGACAGAAGGCATTTCCTGACAGCTTAGTAGACTGGAAAAAATAACTCAGCAGAGTTCCCTGCTGCATGCCACCACTATGTGGGACAAGCAGCCCCTGTTACACACACACTGATGGACAAGCACTCCTCTGCTGGCAAACACAATGCTGAAAGCAAAGAACTGAGGAGAGTCAGGAAGCAATGCCTGGTTATTGATGGGATATGTCAGGTAGAAAGTCATGAAATGAGAAGATCTGGTGCAAAGAGGATGCACAGAAGCAACAGAGGAGGAGCAGATTTTTGAAGCAGGGCAGGTAACAAATGTCTCATGCTGGGACTTAGCCAGCAGTGAGAAGGGAGGATTCCCAGGATGCCTGCGTGGCAGCCAGGCCAGTGGCACTTGCTCCCCAGAATGTCCTGGGTGAGAAGCAGGACAAGTCTTGAGCAGGCCTGGGTAGACGTGAGCTGGCTGAGGAGCCGCAGAGACGCCTCACAGGAGAGTAAGGGCAGCGTGTCAGCTGCACAAAACTAAGCAGACTGCGGCATCTGTAACAGAGAAGGGAACTGCAGATGCTGCTCAGATAATGAACAGCACAGCATGGCAGCAAGTGCAGCCTTTGGAGAAGGGCAGCCAGACAGAGCAATTCAAGGCTGGGCACAGTCAGCCAGCAACCGCTTCTTGGTCACCTCTGGGTTAAGCAAACTATGTCTTATATCAGATTGGCTTGTTTAAAAACATCTTTGTCCTTGGTGGAGACGGTTTTCCTTACAAGCACCATGAGGAGACAGACTGATGGGGTCAGCAGTGAGGAGACTGTATTTTCCAGACAGTGAGCAGGGACATACAATAAGAACAAGAGACTCCTGACAATTACTATGAAATCAGAGTGGGGCATTAAATTCAGAGATGCAACTAAATGGGTAAGAGCACTCATAAACACATCGAGCATGAAAGCAAAGCTAACCATCTTATTAACATCCTTCAGAAAACAGGGTTGTATGGTTTTATGAAAGTATATCATTGCTAGGTTTAAAATACCCACCAAATTATCAAAGGACTTTCAATTACAGCTGCATGCAGTAATCCTATTCTCTCTCTCTCAAGAAAAAAAATCCTACATATATAAAAATACAGTGACATTTAGTCCTAGCTAAGGGTTTTGTGGGTTTATTCAGCTTTAAATCCATGCTCTATATGGGTCTCTTGAACTAGTTGATGCATGTAACTACATCCTGTACCACAGAAGCCACTGAAAGGAAGATTCACTTTACAGGCCAAAGCAAAAATTGGTTTGGGACAAACAGAGCATTGAGATAATCTGTTTAAATATTGTATCAGATTGGCAATATAAAGCCATAATGGAAAGAACAATTTTCCCTTGTACTGAGGGCTGGATACACAGGGCATGGATAAAAAATGTTTGCAAGCTGCTGCAAAGCATAGTTGATTCTTATTAGGAAAAAGAAGTAAATGCATTTTGTTTAACTTTATTAGCCACAAAGCTCAGATAATGAATTTAAAATAAAACCACCCTCAGTCACCACCAATTGCTTATCTGCTAGATATGGATATTTAGGTAGAATCAATTCACGAAGATGCAATACAGCCACAAAGCTCAGCAGCTCAGCCTGCCATTATGATCACATCTCCCCCACCTCTACACCCCTGCAGAGATGCCCTCTTCCCCACTACTGCTACCACGAGTCACTTGTCTTTATCCTCAAGACTCATCTCAGCCAAGCACATTTGCCATTGAGATGACAACTCCTGTCTCCCCACAGCTCCCCAACACTGCTGAACTCTATTCTCAAACTTCTGTGACTTTCCTACAACCGTGGGAGAAACTCCACAAAGAACCCATGATTCTTCTGCTAATTCCTTCTCTGCCACACCTACAATCCTTGATGAGGTTTAGGCAGCAAACATGTCAAGTTCAAACCTGTCTTGGATTCTACTTATTCATATCAGTTGGTTATCTCTCACCCCAGAGAGACCGTATTTCCATGGCATGGGAGCACCTCCGTGCTCTGCCAGCACAGCACCTAGCACAGCTCTGGGCACCAATTTATTTACTTTCAATTAAGCAATATGATAGCAGTTCACCACTTTTAAAGAATAAGTTAAAGATAGAGGGTACACGTAACGATTTCAGAAAGTCGCACAGGAGGAGCTGACACGGGAGGACGAGGGGCTTAGCTGAGCAAAATATCCTGCCTTGCACAGTGGATATATGAGGCTACATTTGTCATCCAGGGTGCAATCCTGCACACACAGAGCTGGAGGAGGGGAGTCCTTCCTGACAACTGCACTGATTAGCTGGTGCCCTGAAGAATGACGTCTGATTACCTTTATCTTCGGCTGCAGAACTGCAAATGTCACTAATGGTCATAAAATCATCCAGTCTTTTTCAAAATACAACCGAAGTAAATTAATCTATTGAGCACAGTTTATTCAATACTTCTTACTCTGGCAAAACTCCCAAAAAATCATTTGCTTGCTGCATGTCTCCACCATATGGTGTCATTCAATGCAGACTTTCTTTCCTGCATTGAAATCCAAAATTTAATGGAGTCGAGTCACCTACAGAGTTTCTCCAGCTCAAACCTACTAATGTAGTTTTCTGTCAAAGAGGTCACACAGCACTTTCCAGTTTGATACATAAACCAATACCAGCATGAATCCTCTTTTCATAATTAAAATCAAACTCCTCTGGTTTCAGCAGGTTTGAAAGAAGTATTTTGCCCTGTGCAGAGAAGAGCCAATACCCAGCACTGGACAATGTCAGCAGTCTCTGTCGGGTTTCAGAACTTCAAAGTCTTGGCCAGTGACTGGTATACTCTCCTATCTGCAGGTGATTTCTCATATCAACCTCCCAGCAATCAGTAAAATGAACCAAAAAACATGATGTTGAACTGTACTGAAAACTAAAGTAGTGAGACACTTATAATCCTTGAAAGCATTTTTTAATGGGGCCATTTCAAATAGAACCTTACTGCCAAGGAACAAGGGACAAAAGAAAGAATTTCTAGGTATGAGGTACAACTAGAGGAGGCAAAACATAGATGCTGGTTTTCCTAGAAACATGAGCTCAACATCAGGAGATAGATGCCTGATTGTGCATTTAGCTATGCTGGTATTTTATCCTCTTCTTCAGATGTGCCTTACATCAGCTAGACACTCTGTGACTCAGTTTCCTCAACTATAAAACACGGCCACACTTTGACAAATCTGGTTTTGACACAGTGATGTCATATTCAATCAATGGTTTTAGAAAAACACTGACCATCCTCTGGCCCCAGCATCTATCAATAACATAGCATGCCTCTTGGTAAAGATTGTTATTACAGTGATGAGGAAGCCACAAGCTCTGCTTCACACAGCATTTCCTAAACTTTGGAAAGCAGCATATCCTTTCATGTAGCAGCCTCCCTTCGCCCTTGCCATGCGCCCACTGCAGATGCTGCTTAACGGTGCCAAAGACTTCAGCACTACACATCTCTCATGCTTTGCAGTTTTATGGCTCATCCTTCCCTCCGTGCTCCAACTATGACCTTCCACCACCCCTGCCCCACAGCTGTGAGAAATGCTGGTGTGCTCTGCAGAAGAAGACACTTCCCCTCTGTACTTACTCACTTGGATGAACACTGAAATAATTTAAACCTCAGCATTAACCCTCTTATCACTGGAGCAAGCAGCTATTGAGGGGAGTTTAAGCGCGTCCCAGTGCAATCAGGACATGGCAGGAACGTGCTCATGGGCAGCTACCACGGCTCAAATGACAAGCAGTGAATTGTTACATCAAGCTGTCTGGATGATTTCTGACTGCTGACCCACACCCCCAGGCTGCCATAGCTGCTTTGGATATATTTGCTGCTGCTTCAGAGTTTCTACCACAAATGATTATTTTGTTTTAGTGAAAGTTGAGAATCTAGAGAGATAGTGCATTGCTCTCCAGTCCTCTGCCCAGTCCAGCCAGCCCACCAGGCACCCCAAGGAACCACCCATTCTGCCTGAGAGGCTGTAATTCAAAAAACAATTCCAAGAAATGGAAAATAGACAAAGAGGCAGTAAAATGTTGTATCAAATAACACAAACACCAGAGAGCACCCAGTCCACCCTCTCTGCACACAAAGTGCCTGGATAAGAGCAGCCATATCCCAGACTACAGCGGCTTATCAGGACATCATAAGGCAGAAGAGCAGATCTGGCAGGTGCAAGCCAAATGCGTCCCACAAAGCACTGCACTGCTGGAGGCAGCTGCCCTCATCTTTACAGCAGATGTCCATCCTGTGATGGCTTTGGTGCCTGGTGTGACATGCCCCATCACCAACTCGTCTAAAATAGAGCTGATCCCACTGGCTTTATCTCAATCTCCTTCTCTGTGGCCCAGCAGGTAGGGATGCAGCCAGAATTAACCCAGTGAAGATGAGAAGCTGCCTTTGGTGCTCTTGCATACACTTCCTCTCATGCACGAATCCTTCTACTTGCATGAATCCTACTTGTGTCTAGAGGGCTCCTGGACAAAATAAGGCTTTGCCCTTGGAAAAGCTCCTTCCCCATTGCTATTTCCTTCTGCTTGTGCTCTCTCTTCATGCAGCAACCTCGTGAGTGGCTCCCCATCCACGGCAGCTCTCTCTCACCACCCCTCACCTGTAGTTCCAACCCCTTCTTCCTGTCCTCGCTGCACTTTGCCAGTATCCCACTTGTCCCACCCCAACTACTCTGGCATTTAAACCCAAATTGTTTCCAACACCTGCATGACCCTGGTCCATCATCCAACCTTCCTCCAACCTCAATTTAGACTGCTCTACACCCTCACCAACTCATCTGTCTCCCAGCATTGCCCTCTACCCAAGACACACAGTTTTTTCCTGCAATCCATGCTGCTACCTCTCAAAAAATATATTTCTCTCTTCTGACACTTGTTTTCTCCCTGGGATCTTTTTCTCTCATCAACATCAAAACTCCACTTCCAGTTTTTCCCACAGTTTATTCTTATTTCTTCTTTTCAACCCAGTCTGCCCTCATCTTGCCAGCCCATGGCAGAAAACCCCGGAGCACATAACATCCCAGCAAACTATCCTAGCCAGCCAAACATTGACTGGCTTTTTCCCACTGACTCACCAGACTGTCCATCCCACCCAACTGGCAGTTTTCTTTCAGCCCCTGAGCACTTTATCCTGGCCATCTCTGAACACCTAACCCCTTCATCCAGTCTCTCTGTGCCATAATTGAACTCCCCTTCTAAGGCTGTGTATCAAAAACCAGTCCTTTCACCTCAGCAAGCTCTCTTCTAGCTCCCTCAATTCCAATAGCCAACACTCAAGTCCCAGGGTGGCCTCCTCCCACCTTGGCTGGGTTGTCCAGTGCCCCTTTAGAGTCATAGCTGTTCCCAGACTCTTCACAGGCAATCTCTGAACACTGCCTTCCATCCTTGCCAGGCTCTTCCATTCAGGCCACTGCCATCCTGGTCCCCAGCCCTCCCAAGCACCCACCCCTCCATCACACCTTCCACACCTTGACTGATTCAACTCTAGGCATGCTGATTCCATCCCAACAAAGACTCCCCCACTAGCATTCTTGAGCCTCCCAGCCCCCGTCTAGACCTCATTCCCAGAATCACAAAATCAATTAGATTGGAAAGGACCTCTGAGATCACCAAGTCCAACCTATGACCAAACACTTACATATCAGCTAGAGCATGGCACCAAGTGCCACGTCCAATCTTTCCAATCCTTCCCTGAACACCTCCAGGGATGGTGACTCCACCACCTCCCTGGGCAGTCCTTTACAATGTCTAATCACCCCTCCTGTGAAGAAATTCTTCCTAATGTCCAGTCTGAGCCTCCCCTAGCACAGCTTGAGGCTATTTCCTCCTGTCCTGTCACCTGGGTCACTTCTACCTGGGAGAAGAAGCCAATCCTCACCTGTCTACAACCTCCTTTCAGGTAGCTGGAGAGTGATAAGGTCACCCCTGAGTTTCCTCTTNCTCGCCCCCGCCCCGCTCACCATCCTCGGCGCGGCCCGGGGTTACCATGGGCAACTGCGTCACACCCACCCCGCGCGCCGACGTGCCCGCGCCGGGGGGAGGAGCCAGCAAGGTCCCGCCCCCGAACGGAGCATGCGTACGAGGGCGGTCCTGCCGGGAGAGGTGGGCGCGGCCGCTCGGGGCTCTGTGATTGGCTAAGGGCGGCCACGCGCCGGAGCGCGGGGGCGGGCGAGCGACACGTGGGCGGGAGGCGGGAGAGGGGCCCGGGACCGCAGGTGGGACACGTGNACCAGCTCTGTTGCCTTCTCTGGGACTCAACCCCCTTTTTTTTTGCTACCCATAACATCTGTGTGCTGTCAGTGCCCCAACCCGAGCCAGGGTTTTCCATGGCTGGAGGCCCCAAACTTACCCTGTTCTCACCCCTTTGTGTGGGTGCCCAAACCTGCACAGCCCCAGGCCCCCATGGACACCCCAGGTGAGCACTCAGACCCCAGGCCGGCCAGACTCCCTGAGTGAGTGTCACACAATCACAGGATGGGTCAGGCTGCAAGGGACCACTGTTGCTCATCTGGTGCAAGCTCCTGCTCAGGCAGGGTCATCCTTGAGCACATGGCACAGGATCGCTAGATGTCTAGATGGTTCTGGAATATCTCCAGTGAGGGAGACTCCACAAACTCTCTGGGCAATCTGTTCCCGCGTGTGGTCACCCACACAGCAAAGTTCTTTCTTGTAATCAGGTGGAACTTCCTGTGCATCAGCTTCTGCCCGTTGCCTCCTGTCCTACTAATGGACAGCACCGAGCAGAGCCTGGTTCGGTCCTCCTGGTTCCATCGCCTTGGCACCCCCTCTCATGGCCCAAGGCCTGCCCGTGCCTGCCATGAGCCCGGCCGGGCCCGACAGACCCTCCGGCCCCCATCACCCCACGCTGCGCAGCG
>WAAG01063855.1:1708-16921 GCA_013390105.1 Tichodroma muraria | reverse complement strand
GGGCAGGGCAGGGCTGGGGCGGGGGTGTGCCGAGCCGTGCCGAGCCGACATAAGCCGTGCCGAGCCGCGCTGGAGGTGTGCCGGGGCTGTGCCGTGCCGGGCCGAGCATGGCGTGTGCCGAGCTATGCTGTGCCTTACAGAGAAGGGCAAGGAAACTGGTGACGGGTCTGGAGCTCAAGTCTTATGAGGAGTGGCTGAGGGAGCTGGGAGTGTTTAACCTGCATAAAAGGCTCAGGGGGACCTTACCGCTGCCTACAACTACCTTCGAAATGAGGTTGTAGCCAGATGTGAGTGGGCCTCTTCTCCCAGGCAACCAGCTACAGGAAAGGATATAGTCTGAAGCTGTGCTCAGGGGTGATTTAGGTTGGACATTAGTAAGAATTTCTTTACAGAAGGGTAATTAGATTCTGGAAGGGACTGCCGAGGGAGGTGGTGCAGTCACAATCCCTGGAGGTGTTTAAGAAAAGACTGAACATGGCACTTGGTGCCATGCTCTTGTTGACATGGGGTGTTTGGATGTTTGGACATAGGTTGGACTCAGATAATCTCAGTATTTTCCTGCCTAATTCATTCTGTGATTCTGTGCTGTGCAGCAGTGGGCATATGGTGCAGCACCCTGGGGAGCACGCAGGGCAATGCCATGGCAGTGCAGAGCAGCATTAGAGGGATCTGCAGGATGGTGCTGTGGGGGGCAGAGCACAGTGTGGGGGTGCTGTGCTCTGCACACATGGGGGCTGCAGAGTAGTGCCCCTGTAGGAGTGCCTGCAGGGCAACTTTGGGGAGGGCTGAGCTGGGCCCTACAGTGCTGTGCAGCACCATACCGCCCCAAGGAGGGGGTGCCAGGTGCTGTGGGGTGCATCACAGGTGGGGCAACCCCAGGCAAGCAGGGTGATGTGTGAAGGAGCAGCCTGACTGCAGCGTTCTGCTGACAGCAGGAGTGCAGGGGCCTCCTGGGCTCAGGGCTGCTGAAAGTCCAATTGTCCTGTTAAACATAAACCTGCCATGGCTCTCACCCAGTTGACTGCTCCTGCGGCCGTGGCAGGTGTGCACTCAATGAGTAAGCAAGGCAGGATCCTACTGAGCGGTCTTTTCCCCTGCCCAGACCTATGCCAAGATGGCCACAGTTTCCCTTGGCTTCAACATCGACTCCCCACGCTGGGACCAGAGCACCTTTGTGGGGCGCCTGAAGCATTTCCTCAACATCACCGACCCTCGGACAGTGCTGGTGCCGGAGGAGGAGCTGGACCGGGCCAAGGCCCTGGTGGAGGGCTGCAGGTGAGAGGCAGGGGTACAGATGGGGCAGGTGCTATCTGTGTGTTCATGGCCATCCCAACCACTGTGCAGTGTTGCAGAGGAAAGGAGGCAGTCATTCCCAAGCAGGTACGCTGTGATGTAACATCTGCTGAAGGTAGTTTTGAGGGGGTTTCCCAGGCTTCTCCCAGGAGCCTCAAGCTGTGACATGCATCCTTCGGAGGAGATGCTTCCTCTGCCTTTCATGTGGTTCCCAGAGCTCTGTGCCTCGGCAGTGCCGGGTGCTGGCGGGTCTGTGCAGCTTCCCCTGATGGGCTTTGGGCTTGCAGGGCCGGGCTGGTGCCACCAGGAAGCAGCCAGGACCAGCTGCTCTATGCTAAGAAGCTGTACGACTCAGCCTTCCACCCTGACAGCGGTGAGAAGATGAACCTCGTTGGGAGGATGTCCTTCCAGGTGCCAGGGGGCATGGCTATCACTGGCTGCATGCTCCAGTTCTGTCGGTGAGCTCCTGGGTACACCAGGTTGGGGACACAATCCTAACAGCCCCCAGCCCCTCTCGAGGTCCCTGGTGGCCAGGGCACAGCCAGTCTGCCTCCTCTGGGGCTGGGTGCTGCACAAGGCATGCCCGTGGCTGCTGTGCTTGCCTGTGTCCTGTGGTCAAGCCCAGTGTCTCTGGGCTCTGTCCCCAGCACCCAGCCTGTGGTAGAAGCATCACAAGATCCCCCTGGCCCCTGGCATGGCTGGGGATGGTCTCACCTCACCCTGAGCTCAGCTGAGCTCTTCCCAGAGCCCCTGTAATGATTAATGCAATCAAATCCTAGTTGGCTTCTGCTCTTGGTCTGTGGCCCATAGCAGTCTTTGGAACTGAGGACCAAATGTGCCCCTAGGCTAGGCTGCCTCAGCATCCCCAGCCCCTGCTGATAGCTCCCTGCATTTCCCTTCTTTACCCCCCTGCATTCCAAAGCATGCTTACACCCACATCTCCCTGTGTCCCTTCCTGACCCACCTCAGTGTCCCTGAGACACCAGTAGAAACCCAGGCACCCTCGTTTCCCAGGGCCACTTCTGTCCCTATGTGTTCCCTCTTTGCTGTTGGCTTTGACAAAGCTTATCACAGCCCAGCAGAGGATGGCTGCCGCCCTGCTGAGAGCTGTGTCTCACACCCCTGCCCAAGTGCCTTGCAGGACTTGGCCCCCCCTTTCTATGCTCCCCAGGGCAACCAGCACTCCTGGGATCATTTCCCAGCTCTGCCACTGGCTTGTCACTTTGCCACAGTTCCTCAGTTTCTGTTTGGAGACACCATGATGAGTGGATTGCAGGCATCTTGGCTGTGTCCATGCCAAGCCTGGTCACAGGCACAGGCCAGGTGTCCCTGACAGCCCTCAGTGCTCTCCCGGTCCCTTCCCTCCACAGGACAGTGCCTGCCGTGGTTTTCTGGCAGTGGGTGAACCAGTCATTCAATGCCTTTGTCAACTACACCAACCGCAACGCTGCCTCCCCCATCTCTCTGAGGTGAGTGGGCCCCACAGGATGGAGTGTGTCCATTTGAAGCACTCCTGGATGCCCTGTAAAGACCCCCTATGCCACGTCTTGGGCACAGAAGGAACAGGGCTGAGTCAGAGTTGGTGATTCTGTTGTCTTCCTTCTTTGAAATCGCTGTCCAGGCAAATTGGGGTGGCTTACGTCACAGCCACCGGTGCAGCCCTGGCCACCGCAGTGGGACTCAACCTCTACACCAAGGTATGCCAGGCTGGGGCCAGGTGGGGCAGCTGGGCGCATCCTGTCTCCTGTGCTGATGCCAGCCTGTTTCCCACAGCGAGCCCCCCCCTTGCTAGCCCGCTGGGTCCCCTTTGCAGCTGTGGCTGCTGCCAACTGTGTCAATATCCCCATGATGCGGCAACAGTAAGTGTCACATGTGGCTGGGGCAGTTGAGGGACCCAGCTCCCTCCAAATGCAAGCTGGTGGCAGCTGGGCTTCTGGGCTGCCTGGCCTCCCTGCCTTGGATTCCCATTCTGGGAGCTGGAGGGAGGTAAACTGGGGTCTGTGCATTTGCAGTGCTGTGTCTGTGGTGGAGGGTGCTGGGTGGGATGGTTTAGCCTCCACCTAGGGCAGGAGGGGGATTTTCGGCTGAGGATAGCTGTTCTGGAATCTGTGCTGGAAGATCCCGCAGACCCAAAGATCTCCTGCATGTCAAGGGAGAACCCCAGTCCATGATATCCCGATGCTGGGACACCCCAGTTGGGGTCCTTGTGGTGACCTGTGTCTGCTGCTCGGGGTTCCCCACAAGTCACAGCACAAGGAGCTCGTGTGCTCTGTGAGGGACTGTCCCCTGGCTCAGCTGGGTATCCCAGGCAGTGTCTCTCCCTAGCACGGCTGGATCCTGCTCACAGCTGTGCCCTGAAGATGGCAGCATCGGCTGTGCTGGCGACCACGGTGCCCCGGGGTGCTCGAGCCCCGTGCCCTGGGGGCATCCGGGGCTGCTGCACGTAGAGGACTCCCCTGGCACCCCCTCACCGAGTTGCTGTGTCCTCATGCTTTCCCGACCATCCTGTCCTCCACTCACGGCTGCCTGTCCCCTTCAGGGAGATCATCAACGGGATCACAGTGACAGATGAGAACAACAATGAGCTCGGCCGCTCCAGGGTGAGTCTGGGGATGGGGATACGCGTTGGGGCACGGCACTGCCGGGGCTCACCTGCTGATTTGCTTGCAGAGGGCGGCAGTGAAGGGCATCGCGCAGGTTGTGCTCTCCAGGATCACCATGGCAGCACCGGGCATGAGTGAGTGCGGGCAGGAGGGTGCGCAGTTGAACTGGGGACTCTCCAGGACCCACCAGCTTGCCCCTCCTGCTTCAGTTTCCCTCATGAGGAAGAGGGAGGGTGGCCCTGCATTCCAGATGGTGTTTGCTCTCCTCATCCAGCCATTCCCATCAGAGGCCCCCAAGCCCCCAGCCCCCTCCGTGCCAAACCACAGCCTGGGAGACAGGGGGTGCTTCTATGGCAGTTTGGCCTGACAAGGATGCATCTCATGCTCTGTGGCCCTAGCCCCTCACCCTGCAGCCCAGCAACCCCTTTGCTTCTGAGACCCTTGACATGCTGCAAGCCCAGAAGGAAGGACAGGAGCATGAGAAGCACAGACCCTGCTGCCTGGGTGATGGATGTGTGAGGGTCTTGTGTCAGGTCCTTGCTGTCAAAAAACACCCAATAGCCCACAGAATAACTAGCTGCTGCCATGGCCTCCAGGTGGATGGTCCTGCTGGGACAGCCCTGCAGGTTGGCTAGCAGGATAACTGTTCTGAGATCTGGGCTGACCTTTGCTCTCTGTACCTAGTTATTTTGCCCATCATCATGGAGCGGCTGGAGAAATTCACCTTCATGCAGGTAAGTGCTTGTTTCTGCTGCCAGTGGGTTCTGTGGTGCTCCAGCTCTGCTTCCCAGCTGCTGATATGCTGGGGATCAAATGGGGAGTTGCAAAGCCTGGCTTGCTTTGCTCCCTACTTCAGTCTGATACACCAATGGCCTCTCAAGTGACATGGGCAGGCTATGGGGGGGTGGCAGGGTTTGGTGCACACTGGAGGTGTTGGGCATTCAGCCTTATTGAGGGGAGAAGTCTGCCCACCCTGTATGTGGATCTTGTGGTGAGGCCAGGGACTCATTCCTAGCTCTTCTCTTGCAGCGGATCCGGGTTCTCCACGGGCCTCTGCAGGTGCTGCTCTGCGGGGGCTTGTAAGTACCTCACTGCTCAGTCGCCTGTGAGTGCCTGGAGTATGGCTCCAAAGAGATGCTTGAAAAAATACCTCTTTCCCAGAGGAGATTGCAAAGCTGCTTACCTTTCAGCTTGGGCTTTCCCCAGTTATTGGGAGTCACGGGGTGTGAGCAGCACCTCTTGGGTTGAAATCCCTGTGGCTGGAGGGCAAACAGGCTGGGATCCCAAGACTAATGCTCTGTTCTTCTCTGTCCCACAGCCTCCTGTTCATGGTGCCAGCAGCCTGCGCCCTCTTCCCCCAGCGATGGTACCTGTTCCACTGCTTCCCTTTCCTGCATGGGATCTCAGGAGCCTTCCTCCTCCCCTAGTTCTTCTCTGCCCATCCCAGGAGAAGCATGATGGGCACCCACCCTTCAACCCAAGGCAGTGCCTGCCTGTGCATGCTGATGCCCAGGGCAGCAGGAGAGCCTGTGCCTCCCCTGCTCTGTGAGCTCTGTGCTGGGAGCAACAGGACACACAGCTCCATGGGCAGGTCTCTGCCTTCCAGCACTGGGAGGGAAGGGTGGTGCGTCTTGCCATGAGCCTGCAAGATCCCAGGGGCTGCAGAGGACTTCAAATGGCAGTGGGGAGGGAGGGTGGCTTGACTGGTGGTTGGGGAGGAGGATCATGGCTCTCAGTGTGTATCCCCTTCTCCACAGCTCCCTTGCACTGGCTGACCTTGAGGTGGAGCTGCGTGACAGTATCGTCGCCAAGCACGGGGACAAAGTGCCATACGTCTATTTTAACAAAGGATTGTGAATGGAGACTACCTCAGGAGCCATCGAACCCCTCTGGCCTCCTGCCACCACTAATCCCATGTCCCCTGAGCAGGGTCAGAGGCACAGCCCAGCACAGTCCAGCCCAGATCTGCTTCCCCACCCAGCACCTTCTCTGTAGCCTTCTTCCACTGTAGAATCGGGATCTGACTCTGTGTGTCCAGCTTGCAGCACTTTGGCTTGTCCTGAGCCATCCCCATCTGCTACTGGCCATGTGTCAGCCTTTCCATGTCCCTCTTGCCTTGAGGGATGCCTGCGCTTCCTGTGCCTTCCTTTGGCCCAGCCTTTCTGGGCCTCACTGGGTTTGGCCCCATGAGGCATGAGGCTCTCTCCCTTGGGGCAGAGCACAGTTCTACCTCCAAAAGCAGATATCCTGCCATTGTACCAGCAACCAAACCACATTCCTGCCTTAAACCACCACAGCAGCCTCTTCCCAAGAGGCTGGATCATGTCTTGGTGTGAAGGGACCTGTTCTCTCTGCACCATGAGAGTGACCATCCCAAAGTCCAGAGACCAATGTTTGGACTATGCATTCCTTGCTCTCAGGTTCAGGTCCTATTCACTCTGTGTTTGCCACAATCCGAGAAATAAATAGCTAATTGTTTTTAGCTCTAATTGTTTTCATTCCTCTGAGCACTGTCACCCTTGTCCTACATCTTTGGTCCCCAGAGTAGAACCTTGAAACTGCAGCTTTAGGGGACAGTTGTCTGTAATTGTCTCTTCCCTTTGATGAGAAGAAGACACAGAAATCACAGAATTTTTAGGGTTGGAAGGACCATATTCCAGCCCCCTCTGCTGAGGCAGGGTCACTAGAGCAGGTTACACAGGAATGTATCCAGGTGAGTTTTGAGTATCTCCAGAGACGGAGACTCCACAACCTGCCTGGGCAGCCTGTTCAGTGCTTTGCCACCCTCAATATAAAGAATTTCTTCCTCATGTTGAGGTGGAACTTCTTGTGGTTTAGTTTATGGCCATTGCTCCTCATCCTGTCACTGGGCACCACTGAAAAGAGCCTGGCACCATCCTCTTGGCACCTGCCTTTGAGACATCTATATGCATTGATGAGATCCCCTCTCAGTCTTCTCCAGACTGAACAGGCCTGGCTTTCAGAGTCTCTCCTCATAAGAGATGCTCCAAATCCCTCATCATCTTTGTGGCCCTCCAGTAGCTCCTCTCTTTCTTGTCACAGAGCTGTAAAGGCATTAACTCAGGCTCTGAGTAGCAGCACTGCAAACAACAGAGGAAGGCTGAAAAATAAATGTGGTGATTTTTAAAGAACTGCTGTGGGTTGTGCTTCTGGCTGATCTTGGTGTCTGGTTCTCTGGACTGGGCTGGTATGTGGGTCTCATGCTTGCCTTGGAAGGGAAATATGTGGACTTTGTGACCAACCAAGCATCAGGGAGAGGGTGAGCAAAGGGGCCAGGAGAAGGAGGAAGAGTGTAATGGATGGCATGAGCTCTGAAACCCTTGAGCATTCAATGGCAGCCTTCCCAAAGAGGTTCTTGGGGCTGCAAAGTCCCATGGCAAGTGACAAAAGGTGATTGTGCTGTGCTCACAGTGACACTCATCCTCTTGTGGGGCCTGGGAGGATGACACTGGGTGACCCTTCCTACACCCATGGGTGCTGTTTATCTTAATGGCCAGAGTTTCCCAAGAGCTATCTTGGGTCTGCCATGAGTCCTCTCCCACCCCAAAGGAGAGCAGCCTGAGTATGCTGCAGCCTGGTTTGAGGGAGAAAGGAGCCCAAGTCCTGGACTAAAGCCCCTTCTTACAATCAGCTGCATCCAGGCTCTCTGTTTGCTGATGAGCATGTCTTGGTGGGACAAGTGTGTTTCTAGCAAGGTCATATGACATGGCTGCTCTGAGAGCCCCATGGCCCAGTGGATGATCCATGCTCCTCCCTCCAGTCAGGGATACATGTCAGATCTACACGGCAGCAGCATTCTCACATCAGCCACATGCCCAAGTAGAGACACATTACCCACGCTGCTCCTTCAGAGAGAGCAGGCAAACTCAAAAGGTACTTCTTGAAGTGCCAAGCTGTATCCACAGCAGGTTTGCTTCTGGCAAAGCTGCAACAGGCAAAAGATAATGTCTCCAACCACATGTAGCTACTGCTAAAAAGCTGTAAAAGAGCTCTGAAATAATTAATAGCAGAGCAGAAAGTAGGAAAACATGTTCAAACTTGTATATCTGTTCCCTGGGCATTACTAGATCTCTTGTTAAAGCTCAATGAAAGCCACAGATAAGCACATGAAATGAAACAGATGTCACTCCTGTTGGGACTGGAGAGAAGCCACAAGAAGACATCTCTGCTCTCTGCTTTTCTTAAGCTCATCAGCTCATGCTACTCTTGTCCTATACCCAAAACAGCTGTGAGGACTTTCAGAAAAGTACCTGTAGCAATCTTTTGGGCCCAAGGTGCCTCTGGCATGCTTGGGAGCATGGCAATATTTGTAAAACGATGTGCTGTAGCAGCCAAAAACTGCCCTTTCCCTTCTTGCTGAAGGGTTCTTGCTGTTCACCCTTCCTGCCTTGTCAGCTTGGAGGAGTCCTAGCAGGGCTGGGAGCTGCTGTGGCCAGTGATTCTGGGGCAGCAGCCACACAAAGCCAAGTCTGGGACCATGGTAGCAAAGCCTCAGCTGTTTGGCCACTCCTTTTTTCCTGTCCCCAGCTGCACTAGAGGGGCAATGAGGCACAGGGAACCCCTGAAGTGCTACTGCCATCTCACATCAGCTCTTCCCCTGCCCTGGGGAGAGGGACATGGTGCAGTTTACTGCTTATGGACAGAGTAAGAGGTTTGCTCTGGGCTTGTAGAATCGGCAGGCCATCCTCAAGACAGACCTTCCCTCCTGCTTCCCTGAGCTTATACCAATGGATTCCCTCTTCAGATCGACATGAATTTATGCCAGCTGACAGTTCAGCTCAGTAGGGTTTCTAGGTTTCTAGGTTGCAGCTAGAATCTCCCCCCAAGGGTTCATCTCAACAGCTCACATTACTCTGGACATCGTCACCGCAGCCAGTGCCTCCCAGCCCTCTCCAAAACCACGGCAAGTCCGCAGCCTGCCTTGGTTTCACTGGGGAGCAGAGGAGTTGCTGCCGAGCTGTGCCTGGCCTGGCCTCCATTTCCCATTGCAACAGGAAGGAAACTTCATTGCAGAGTCAGAGCCAGACGCATTCGTGCTTGGGAAGAGCAGCAAGTGTTAATTGCTCTCCAACAATGAGTCACACCTGATTTGGGCTTGTCCTGTGCTCCTGTGAACTCCATGCCTTCTCCCTGCTGTGACTCTAATTTCAGGGCTAGCTGGGAACAGGAATAAAGCTCCTTCAATAACTGTGTGTGGCGGAAATGTCAGTGTTCCAGCATGTTTACGACCTCACTTCAAATGGTAACCACATCAAAGCTGTCACGTTGGTCTGTAGCAGGGCCTGAGTAGGGGCTGGGGAGGCTGCTGGGCTCCCTCAAGCACTGGCAGTCCCAGCGGAGGGCTTGGCCAAGGGCTGGTGGAGGCCGGGATCTGTCTGCCACGGGAAGAGGAGTGAGCATGGTGAAGGTGTGATGGGTGAATGCCTGCCTGGCTAGAAAAAAGCCAGGGCAGGAGATAAGCTGCTAAATAAACTCTTTTTTTCTGGCCTTTCTTAATGTGTTATCTGAGCATCTGATGAACCTCATCATGCCAATCCGGCATGGAGGCGGTCCGGCACGCTGGGAGTGGCAGTGTAGACACCCTCTGACTCTGTCCCAGAAGCATGGGCTGTCTCTCCTGAGCTGTGAATCAATGCCAAGTGCCAATGCCCCCACTGCTGCTGGGAGTGTGCACGATCACTTTGTGGGGACGTGCTGGGACACAGCTGCAGCGGGAGATCTTCTTCTCCATGCTGCTTTTATCTCCCAGTGCTGCTGGCACCAACACATTGCTTCCCACTGGACACCTTGAGTCCAGTGCCATGCAGCTGCTGCCACCCCAGCACCCTCTCCATGCCACACTTCCCGGTGTGTCCCAGGTCCGGGTGGGCTGTTGGGGTTTGGGACAATATGAGTACACGGGGGAGGAGGCTGAGCAGGGGCCATGCTGAGCAGGAGTGACCAGCTGAATGGAGGATGAGTGACTGGCGGCCACAGGGAGGCTGTGGCTGAGGAGGAGGATGCCTGTGAACCCCCTTTTCGCAGCGCCCAGCTGTGCTCACGGGGCCCCAGTGCGGGGTGGGTGTGTGTGCGCGCTGCCCCCGCACCCCTCTCCAGCCAGTTCCGCCACTCACAACACGGCGGCCCGAGTACGACCGCAGGCTCCCTCCTCGCCGTGCCACACTCAAGATGGCAGCTCCCTGCGCGCAGACCCCGCCCCTCCCGGTTCTGCCCTAAGCGACATCGCGCNCTGCCCGAGGGGCTGCCCGCCGGCGCGGAGCCCGCCCAGGTACGGGGGGGCCGCTCGGGGGGGTCTGGGGTCGCGCCGTGCCATGCCATGCTGTGGGGGGCTGCGTCCCTGGGAACGGGGGCGGCTGTGAGTGAGGGGGGCTGCGCCGGCCCTTGGTGCAGGGGGGCCGGCGGGGCTGGCAGGGTGTGCATGAGGTGCCAGGGGTAAGAGGCTTTTGGGGACCCGCCTAAGGTTTGGGGAGCCCCGTGACTTGAGTGAAGGTGGAGGAGATGCAGAGTCCTGGGTCTGGGGGTTCCTGTGTACCGTGGGGATGGAGGGGTGGTGTAGGGATCCAGGCACGGCTGGCAGTGCCGCTTGCAGGAGCTTTGTGCGGCAGAGTGGCTGCAGGACGAAGGAGAAAGGTGTTAGACTGGACACCAAGGGAAAGGTGGCTGTAGTGAGGGCAGGAGGCTGGAGCTGGCAGGTGCGCAGGGGCCTGCGGGTGGAGGTGCAGGTGTCTTTTGGGGCTGGTGACAGGGAGCAAGGTGACCTGTGGGGGGACAGGGCTGAAGGAGGTTTGGAGTGAGCTTGAGGGTGGCAGTGGGGCAGCTGGCCAGAAGACGTGGGTCAGCAGGAAAGTGGGACTTGTGTGGTGCTTCCCAGGACAGGTGAGTTGGTCTTCCCGTGGCAGGAGCGGAAGAAGGAGGTTTGGTGCAAACCTGTGGGCAGCGGGTAGGAAGAGGAAGCGTGTTTCAGGTGGGATGAGGGAAACCAGGCCTTGTCTTGGTAGGCTCTGACCACCCGCTTACTACTTTTGTCATGCCTGGAAAGGGTTTTAATAAAGTTAGCTCCCTCTTTTTCATCTCTTTACTCTGTTTCCTATCTATGCTGCAATACATACTGTTCACATCTCCAGTGGTGGTCTTGAGTCCAGCAGTGTAGACACCTGTAACTTCTCCCACCTCGATGTGTATGTTCAGTGGCTCTCGGCGAGGACTGCACTCAGCCAAGCAACCTGTGCACGACCTGGATCTTATGGTTCATGGAGTCGATATGTCTTTTTCACCCTGTGGAGAGCATGGATGGAATATGATGACTTCTGGTTTGATATGGTGTATTCTGTATAAAGTACAAATTGCAGCGCGCATTTGTTGAAGGTCAGAGATAGTGAGATGCTGATCTGTGACTGTAGGTCACAGGTGCCATGGGGTGCATTGTGCTTAATGTCACAGATGAATGTGTCCTTCTGGAAGGCATCCACTAAAATACTTCTCAATAATTCTGCAGAAGGAAGAGGCGAGGAGTTTGTCTATGATTACAGATGTTATGCCTCTTTTGAATTCTGTTCTTCTTTTCAAGGTGTTGAGACCACCAGACCTACTTTAAAAGCTGTGTAATTCGCTGTTGGTAGAGCCATCCAAACCCCCTTCAGCCACAGTGAGGCTAAGGCTTGGCTGTTGCTGCCCTAGGGAGCCAGATGCAAGATTGTGTTGAACTGTGTGTTTTCCACATTGTCTCAACTGCCTTTAATAGATGGAAGTCCTGGTGCTTGCTCTATTTCACCTGCAGTCTGAGGTACATAAACTAAATGTAAACAAGCACATCTCAGAACCATTTTGCTCTCTGGCTGTTGTGGTACCCAGCTGTGAGCAGTGGTCAGGTGGTAGGATTATCTGTATGGTAGCTGGGAGTCTCTACAACTCTGTACATACTCATAAAAATGTCATACCTGCTCTGAAGACTGTGCAAGGTGCTCCCTGCCTCAGACAGTTTATACATTAGTCAAACGAATAGGAAGTAGAAAAGGAGGAAAGAAAAAAGGAGGAGAGCGTGGAAGCAATTGTACATCTGGATTGCATGTGGAATAGTGGCATTTGTGACTTGTGGATATACTCTCTAGTCAGTGCACCAGAAATAATCCTAAAATAATATGTCTTGAGTGGTACAATACATGAGAGTGGGGGAGAACAGCTTTGTCTGCCTACGTTTTCTTTAAGAGCACTTGGATAGGGATGCATCTTTTCTTTTTTACTCATTTCCTTTCCATAGTTTGTCTATATAAAAGTCTCACAGCTTTTTTTAGATCTTAAATGTATACTCTGTCTGTCAAAAGGCTGGTATTATCTCACTGCACACTAGAGATTGACAGCTGCCCACTCAAAACCTAGAGTGGTAATGTAGGATCTTGAGAAATGAGCATGTAACAAAACTTCATCTGCTTTGGTGTTGCCTGAGAGCCTGATTTCATCAGAGTGAGCCCGTGAGTTCATAGAGAAGACCTGCAATGGGGCAGTGTTGGACTTGGAAGATCTCTGCACCAAAGGCTCCTGTGTTTCTACCTGAAACCCTGACAGCATTTTTCTCTTGTCCTCTTCAGAGAGGACATTGCTACTGCCCTTGCTGCCTCTGGTGACTGCTCCCTACTTACTTACCTTGCAGACATTTGCTGTGTCCTGATTGCTTCTGCTGTCAGGGAGAGCTTCTTGCTCAGAGGGGGTCTGTGCCCCCTCACCTGGAAGACCCGGTGGTCTGAGGCTGGGTTGCAAGAAATGTGTCCTTTAAATAATTCAGGAGGTGGAGCTGTACTGCCTAGCACTGAACAAACATTCAGGAGAACACACTGTGCTCTGCAGGAGTGTCTGATTTTTCAGGTTAAAATAAGTCCAGGCTGCCCAGGATCATCAAAGACCTTTCTTTTAACTAAGGTGGATCATGGAGAAAATGATGAGCTATTATATTATCTTCTATCCTGAGTCCAAGTTTATCTGTCTCCATGACTATTCATTGCAGTTTCACTTGTAATCAGAGCCCAAAACTTTGTTAACTCCAGTGGAAGCATTTATTAGTAGATTACAGGCAGAAGTATTCCAATTATGTTGTAATAAAATTGGGATAAACATCACAGGAAGAAGAAATCTAGCCATGTTCAGTAGCAGCTGTATAAGTAGAGTCTTAGCAGCACACCTTGGCTATGTGCTCCTTCAGTTTTAAGGCAGAAGGAAATAAGAAATTAATATATATCAAAATGAACTGGATAAAATTTGTAATGAAAAACTTCAAACATTAATCATTTTTCCATTGTAGTTTGAATCTACAGGGCAGAATAAAGGTTATTTGACTGTCTCAACTATCTGTCTGCTTCCCATGCCTGCAGCTTAATTATCACATAGTTTTCTCAACTGTTGTTTTCTTTAAAAACAAGAGATTTAAGTGAATGTTAACTATGTGACAAGTCTGTGGAATCCATCTTTCTCTAATAAGGTGGTTTTGAGCCAAAATCTGGCAGAAGCATGTTCTTAAAGACAGATTTCATCCCAAATTAGAGAGTTTGCTTGAAGTACTGTGACTTGAGGCATGATTCATCATGTGTGACAAAGAGGACAGATCCTTGCTTTAAGGAATAACTCAGCGTGACTGTCACTGTGGCTAACACCCCTGTAACAGAGTTTCTGTCCAAGGCTGTGACCACAGCTCTGATTGCACCAATGTGGAGTTACCATGCTTCATCCAAGGCTCTGGCTGGATTCACACCCTTTCAGAGCATCACTTCAGGTAGTCTGTGAACTGAGCAGCAAAGTTTCAATTCGCATGTAACAGGCTCCTCGTCTGTAAGTCTAAAACAACATTTTTGATTAAGGTAATTAGTTACAACTGCACTTCTGTGTCTTCTGAAATGCATCAGGTTCCTTCAGGAGGAGAGCTGCTTGTGTAACCATAGGATGCATTTTGTCTGCCATATCTTTGTGACTTGTTTTTTTGGCTTGCTAATATCTACAGTTTTGGCAGGAGGCAGCAGAGATCAAAGTACGTGGTGTACTTGCTCAGAACAGGAACCTCTAAATAACTGCAGGCTGGGTTAAGGACTGCTCTTTCTGTGATGATTATACCACTGTGAACTCCGGTGTCTCATCTGTATAGCACGCCTTCCTGCTGATTAAATTTTGTGAGTTGCACTCATAGTTACACAAAATGCTGTAGGACTTTCAACTTGCATCTCTGCAGCTGGACAGCAGATGGAAAACCTGGTCTGAAAATGTCCTGTGAACCCTGGGGAGGAGAGTGACAAGACTTCTTCATTGAAGTCAAGGCATCTCTGTGACTGGGACCTGTCATTGACTTTCTGAGAATTTCCCTGCCACCCTGCAAATATTAGTTAACAAAACACCTAGCCCCTCGTTAAGAATAAACCTGGGCAACTGTTGCAGAGTTGTGGTGTGCCAGAAGGGAACTTGGAAGGTTTCATCTTGCAGAGTTGTTCTGCTATGGTTAGGGATTTTTCCATCCTCCCAGCCTGTTGAGCCAGGTTAGCAACATCTGGCTGTTGGGAGCATCCAGTATTGAGTGTCTCTGAGCAGTGGCTCTGCTGTATAAGGTGCTGCTCTGCAGCAGGGATCCTTCCCAAAGTGGTGATCTGACATTGGCCCTGTTAGGGAGGCAGAGGATGGATGCACTGTGTTTGGCCACATTTCAACAGCAGTTATTCAGACCTGGCTAAAAAACCCACTGAACCCTCACTTTCATTCCCAGAAGTACTGCTCCTCTAAGCATCTTCAACAGCTGCTTTTCTGCTGGCAAAAATGGAAGCTCTGCTCTTTTATATGGCTTTGTCAGCCTGTATTAACTTGGTGTTTATGTTGACATTCACCTTCATCTTTCTGTGGTATTAGAAAGGCACTAACGTTGGTAATAGTTTGTGTTTCTTTATGATCCTCCATATGGCCATGCTCTGAGGCAATGGGCAATATAGTTAGTAAATGCAAACTGCCCACCTTTTTTCCTTTTTTTTCCCCCCTTTAAGTCACATTGGGAGGATTGGCAGGATTGAACAGACTTTTGCTTGTGGCAAAAAGCTGTCGTTGGACTAATGATCCTGTGGCCTACTTCTCCATGCAGTGCTGTCACTGATGTGCCCTGTGGTTGTGGCTGAGCCTATGCAAAGGTCTCCTTGTCAGGCATGTCCAGCAGTTTCAGTAATGCTGAGCTGCACATGGCCTTTTGTTCTGTCTCCTGACAACATGTACTTGGTTCCAGGTTTGGGGATATTCCTCTGATCTGAGCTGCCCTGCTTTACAGGGTAAGAATTTGCCC
>WAAG01063854.1:110555-132629 GCA_013390105.1 Tichodroma muraria | reverse complement strand
GTATTCTGTGATTCTGTGACTGCATTAGGGGTCCTTGGAGGGGAAGGCATCACAACAACCCAAAGGAAGGGCTGGGGTCCTGCTGCTCTGCGTGGGGAGCAGGCATGGAAGGAGCTGAAACGCAGCTCTCCCTCTCATGTGCAGTGGAGAGTCTCTGGGGAAATAGGCATTCAGAGGTGTATCTACGGTTTGATCTCTCCTCCAGAAATCCTCCTGGACAGTTTGTCCATTCCCAGCCTGTCCCAATTATTTACGACAGCAAGATAAACACTTTCCAGGTAGAGAGGGGACCACAATGTCTCTTCTGTGGAGCTGACAAGCTATGACTGGAGAGAGACAATATTTGTGGTGAAGAGCTTCCTGTAGCTACAGAGAGGTCAACAGGATGCTTACCAAAAATGAGATTCAGTTCATTGAATTAATGTACTTGAAGCAGGGAGCACAGAATACACAAGTGAAGAGAGGACTAAAGCTTTTAAGCAGCAAGCACTGTGATGCATTTCGACAGTATTCCCAAATCACTATACTTGATGTTTTCGCCAAAAGCTAAACCCCCTCCCAAACCCCAGAAAACAAAGTAAAAGGGACTATTTCCTGACCAGACTCATTGCTCAGTCACTGTTCATATTTTCCTGCACATTCACAAGAAATGTGACCTTTGTATGCTGTTGCTGGGGGTAGGCCTGGTCTTCAGAGGGATGGAAAGTGTGTGATTGCTGGATGAAAGCAAAGAGGAAGCAGCTCAGCCAGCAAAAACCCTGGAGGTGTTTCCAGTACTTACTGCATTTGGAAGACCCAGCAAAACCATGCCTCCCCTCCTATGGCTTCTGAAGGCAGTTTTCAGCCTTCCCTTTTAAAATAAAAACACAAAAATGCCTCACTGGGTCAGACAGACAGCAGCCTGGCATGCCCAGTGCTCTGTCTTAAGCAATTTAAGAAGAGAACGTGAACCTAAACACAGCCTGTGACTCCACTCCCTCCACCCATCCTGCAACACCCACACCTGCAGATGTGTTAAGGGTGATGAAGGGCATATCCCTGTCTGTTCCTTTCCTTTAATATCTGTTTACAGCCCTGTCAGCCATGACCATGTCTAATTCTTTTCAAGAAAAGGAAAGGAGAGACCTCAGCCTCAAACTCCCCTATTTTATATTGTGTCCAGTAAGCTGTATTCCAAAACAGCCACTCCAAACATTCAGACAGGGGGACAAGGTCGGGCAGTGCTCCGGGCTGAGAGCTGCCTTCACTTGGTGTCTGCAGTGCACAACCTAACAGCATCCCTGTCATGATCGGGAGCTCTCAGGAGAGTGGAGGAACAAAGACGACTACATTCCTCTCCTCCTCTGTGTGTGCTTTTGTGTGCCCCTTTTGGGGAANTTTTTTTTTTTTTTTTTGGCCCTTTTTCTGAAGATGTACATGACAAGAGGCTTTTAACTAAACGGTTGGAAGTTTCCATTTGTTCTGGGGATTGTGAGATTTTCATTTGGGTAAATGGGTGAAATTTTCAGCCACTTGACTGACAAGAGTGTTTGGGGAGAAGGAAAGCCTTATCTGCTGAACAATTTGATGAATTTACCATCAGAATGACTAAGATCTAGATCCACACTTATGGGAACTCCTTTCTGCCTAATAAATAATGCTGTCTCACTTGCCTTACCAGGGCAATGGGAGAACTCATTAATTACTGAATCTGCATAGCCTGGAAATCAGATGTTAGTTAAATACTAACTCGTCTTATCTTGTAAAGCAAAAGGCTGTGTTTGGTTTGAAGTTGGTGTGTTTTTTTGGTAAAAGCACAACCAGGATTTTGTCCTGTGATGAGGCTATTCACACAGATACTTGAGGCAGGTATAAATCATATGGACTGTGCATGGAACACGAGAAATCTACTCTATGCAAAATTAATGTTGGGCTGGCCCAGCAGAAGCAGCTCTCGTAGCAAAGGTGAAGTGCACAGTCTTAGGGGGAAGCTGTGTGCCTGCCCACCTGGTAAATTTATGTCTTTCACCTCTAGAACTTCAATTCATGCACAGTGTGAGGTTGTAAGTGAAATGAATTTATTGATGCCAGTTCATTCCCTAATGGGTAGCAGTTCATGTCACAAAATCAGCACAGATAATTTGTCATGATTGGAAGTCTCTTATAAAGAGAGGCTCCGGCGTGCAGGGGTATGGAGGAATTAGTTGCTGGCCCCTGGGAGAGATGGCAGAGCTTGATAGAGAAGCCCATGCTCCAACAGAGGAAACAGAGGTAATAACTAAGCCTCCCTCCCAGCCCCTCACCCCCTCATGAACTGCGTCAGAGAAAGTTCCTGTGCTGCAAGTTCAACAGTAATGAAAAACAGGCCTCCCTCATATTATACCTCATCCTAGGATGGGAATGAGATGCTGCAGTTATGTTAGATCAACACTAAAGTCAGTGGGAAAACAACACCAGCAGAGCAAAACAGAGGCAACAGACTGTGTTTGCAGCTGTGCCAAGGAGGGAACATCACCTAATGACCCCTAAGGGTTTACTGCAGGGGAGATCCTGCTGATATATCTGGTGGGTCTTGACACTGTTCCAGGCAGGGCTCTCTCTCTCCCAGCTTAGCCTCGGGAAACTGTCTTTCAATCCCCTCTTTGGCCTCCCCTTCCATCCCTGGGGACAAAGCAGCCAGGAGATGCTGACGCATACTGCAGACTCTTGAACAGGGGAATGCCTCAGAGCTGCCTTCAAGTATTTGCCCTCAACTAAAATCCTCAAAATCCACCAACTGATCTGTATCAAATTGCCTGGGAGTGCCTGTGAGCGGCATTTTGGATCACTGCCTGTGAAAACTCCTCGTTCTGTCAAGGACACAATGGTCACACGAGTGTCACCTTGCCCACACAACGTCAGGCTGGAGGTGGATCCGCCAGGATAAGCGGGACAGCACAAGGACGATCACATCAGCTAAGGTCTCTGGAGAGCTTGAACTGGGACACCCCAGATCTCCCTTGTGCCTCTCAGACTCCCTTGTGCCTCTTCCCAATCTGTGCAGAGACATGTGGTTGTGACCACGTGTGCCCTAGAGCCAGGGTGACCAGGGTGATTCTTCATGACACTACCTGGAGGAGGCAGGGCAGGGATCTGTGACATCAGGATGCTGTTTGGTGTCCCACTGACTGTTCAATTCCCAGCAAGTGAGTGACCTTTTGAGGTGGAGTCACTCTGGTAAACCTGCAGTAAAAAAAAAAAGATAAAAACCAAGAAAGGATCATTAGGTACCTGATCAACTGATTTTCTGTAAAGTTCGAAGGTGCTGGGAAAGAAAGAGTGAAATGCACATTCCACCCACTGCCACCTTACATCTTTGACTCCAATGCTGTGCTTGACCCAAGGAGGAGAAACATTACAGGAGGAAAAAAATTCCTATAAGATGCCCAGTCTCCTCTTACCAAAAAGTTATTCATAGAAGAGATGACTAGAAACTGCTCTTCCTGTGCCCTGGGCAATTCTGTGTTCAAAAACGAAGGAAACAAGGAAATAAAAAACCCAGCCAAGGAAACAAACTTCAAACAAATTTGATTCCAAAAGGAAGGGAAAACATATAAAGGTAGAAATCTGTATTTACACTGCAGGGCTGAAGTAGGAATTCCTTGAGACTTCACAGGGTAGGCTGGCTGTCTGCTGCTCTCTCCAGAGCACTTCCAGGGCTTAAAGGCTGGCCAGGAGGTCCAGCAGCCAGGAAGCCCTGGGAAGTCCCTCTGCCAAGGAGCCAGGAGACTGGGGCTTGGCAGACTCCATCCCCTGCCTGCCATCTCCCCACCAGCCTGCCAGGTGGGCTGCTGTGGGGGGAGGTAAGGAAGCTTTCCAAAATTGCTTGGCAAGGAGGATGTCATTCTGCATCTGCCTGGTTTCTGGGAGGATCTCATCAAAACTGACACATTTCCAGTGTGTTTCCATGCCGGTGTATTAGATTTTGCGATGCCAGAGGAGCATGCCAGAAAACTGCTGACCAGCTGTACCGTGCACACTGAGAGCCAGCCGCTCTCAGCTGCAGCCCCCTCCATCTGCCCAAGCAGAGAAACCTGGGGACAAAACTCACCCACCCCGACAGCAAAGCTCCCACAGCATTCAGCTCTGACTTCTTCAGGTGTGGGCAGTGCAGTGCTGGGGATTTTGGGAAGCCTTTAGCCCTGACTTCTTCAGGTGTGAGCAGTGCCGTGCTGGGGATTTTGGGAAGCCAGTCATGGCCTCAGAATGATGCACTCTGAGCCACTGTGTGCAGGGGTGGCCATTAGGCTTTACTTTATGCCTGCTCCTCTAGATAGGCCCTGGGCCTGACTGTTGACCCAGGTTCATTTCCAAGCCCTCCCCTATCAATCAGACATGCACATATACTGTTCCAGTAATGAATCAAGCTGCCTTGTTCTTGGCCTCAATCAATCAAGCAAGACCGTGTGCCACACAAACATTCATCTAGCTTGGAAATAACTGGTGAAAGCAGCCCCAAGCACAGCCTGTGGGGAGCAACTCCCCATTGCAGCAGCTCATCGGAGAGCAGAAATTTCTTGGTGTGCATGGGTGTGTCAGAGGCATGAGGCAGCAATTAAAGATGGCGAGAAAAATTATCAAAAATCAAGTATTTTCTAATAAAAATGTGTGAAGAGAAATGTAACACTATTGGCATGGAAAATACAGAAGGCATAAAAAGTTTAAACCCTGTGTTTAAACCTTAAATGTTTAAACTTTCCACCCAGTTATATAAAAGCAGGAACTCATGTTCTGCTTTTAAGCCTGTTTGAGAAAACCAGACTGTCAGAGTTAACCAGGGCATCTTCAAGCCAATAGCTGGAAATGGGCTGCCCAGATAATCTGTGTAACCACAAATTTCTGCTAAGGTTTCTTAAGGAAATTGGGAAAAAGAACCGTGCAGCCAGAGCAGAGGTGTTCCTGGGTCCTGGAACGTGTCAGGATGATGAGCCACCATGTAACCTGACAAAGACTGATCTACAAGATACAGCAGAAAATCCTTATTAGGCACCAGCCTGCTTATCAAGCAACACAACAAGCTCCCTCGAATCATGGAAACTTAGCAGAAAATGTATCTTTGTGAACCTCACTTTTCTCTCCCAGCTGTGCTGAGCTGACCATTCAGGATGCAAAAAAAAAAAAAAAAAAGCAAGCTGCACTCAATGCTTGCTTCAGACCCAAACCAACCCACCTTTATCAGCCCCTTCCAGATGTTCTTGCAGCTGTATCGCTTCACCATTGCCTCAATTCGATGTGGCACCAGGGCAAATTAAGGGCTACATTTTTGTAGGCCTTGCAGATGCTCTGTGCTCTGTCTACTCCAGCTCGCTTCTCAGCCTGTTTTTCACACACTAGTGTCTTCAATTACTATTCCAAATGGAAGGGAGTCATGATACTTCAATTAAACATTTAATTGAAGGGAGAGAAAAAGAAAAAAAGAGGGAGGGAGCTGATGTTTGCCAACGAGGAAAGGATAAAGGTGAGAGATTGCTGCTTCTGAATGAAATCTCACAATGCTGCTTTCTGCAGCAAGAGGCACCCTGGGCTGGGGCTCATGTATCAAAGTACAACTCAGCTCCTATTCAATTAATGTGTCTGTTTCAATGGGAAGCTTTTGTAAAGCATTGTTGGAAATGGTTTCTAATTTTCCCTTCAGTTTTTGGCTGGCTTAATTAAACTTATGCCCCCTGAATCCTTGTCTCTCCAAAAGCAGACTGGTTATTGACCCGAGGGATTTTTTTTAATCATTTCTGTGTTTCCCCAGCCACCTTCAGTGAATTAGTGAATCCAACTTTTTTTTTTTTTTTTTAAAGGTTCATCCAATACTGAGGTGATTCTGCTCCCTGACCCTCCAAGAGCTGGCAAAAATGTGTATCAACCTTCCTTTTCTGCAGCAGCCTGAGAACTGCAGCTCTGCAGGCTGGAGTTTCCCCAGATAAAGAAGTCATGTGAGCCAGTCCCTCACACCCAGAAGCAGGATGTCTTGGCATTCCTTGCCCCTTGCCCAAGGGTATGATTGACTGTGAGAACAAACCCACTCACTTGTATCCACTTGTTCATGGGAGTGGATCCTGATGAACTTAGAGCACAAGTTTGTTTTGGGAGTGAGTGACCTAAAGAGGTCTCATTTGCCATCAGTTTGGGTCTCAAGAGAGAACAAAGACCCGTGGAATTGTTAAGGTCTATGACAGACAGAATCATACAGCGGCCTGCCCCTCCCTGGAGAATTTGTAAAGTCTCTCTTTAGTTGCCTGGTCTAAAAAGACTCAGACACCTAATTATGTTTGGGGACATCTCTCTCTCAAATTCAGTGGAAATCTGCTAATAGGCTCTGAAATTATGGGAAGGTTGAATGAATTAACAGAATTGCAGGAAGCTCCTCTCCTGGAAAGCAGGCTAAAAATGAGGTTGAAGCCTGGGTCATGTGTCCATCATTCCTGCCACCCCCATGTTATTTACCTGTGGGCCTGAATGGATAAAACACAGGACCCATATTCCTCTGACGCTGTCACTGCAGGCAGTGATTACCTTTGAAATTTAGGCTCTGCCTGCGTGTTAAAGGATGAGAACATTCACAAATGTCAAAATACAAAAGGAGGCTTACACAAAGGAAGCATCCCGCGGCAGAGCACTGCCGCTGCACAGTCATCCTCGTTGTCACTAAGAAAGCAGGGGGTGAGGGCAGGGAAAACTGGGCCACTCCAACAGCAGTGACTCAGGGTGGAAAGAATACAAGCCTGAGATCAGAAAACAGAGAGTGAGTCGGATGAGCAGGGTTGCCTACCTTGTTCTCTTCTCCAAATGCTCTGAAAAAACAGCAGGACAAAAAGTGTTTCTTGGGGTACATCTGACTAAAAATTCAGGAAGAAAACATTCTTGTCTGCTCACAAAAGACTTTGAAGGCTTGCTCCAGTCTAGGGCACAGAAACGGTCCCATTCAGAGCTGAAACACTGTTGTTACAGGCTCTGTAGTGGAAAAGCACTGGAAGTGCATCAAACTGCTGGATTTCCCACCCCCAGCAGGCAGGAGAGCTGCTCACAGCAGGGAGCTAAACACGGTTTCTGCTCCTCATCGTGACTGTGCTGTGGATTAGATGCAGATTAACCCAGCGACCTGCCATCCACTCTCATCCATGCTTAAGAATATAAGCAAAGGGAAGCTGATGATTAGGGAAAAGAACAGGTGAAGTTCAGCTCAAAGTTCAATGTCATTGAAAAAATCCATGAATGCCAAAACCAGAGTGGGACTGGTTTTAGTGTCCATAAGCACATACAGAGCCCACAGCAGCTGGATCATTCTCTTGAGGGTTCAGATGAGAGTGATAAAGGAGGGATCCAGCCTAGACTAAGGTTCCCAGCATGGGAATTCCTATGCTCTGGTTTTGGTTCCATCACCAGCTGGCTCAGGGACAAGCCACACCACTCCTTCTTGCATACTTCCTTTTATCTGCTTCTGAAGTGAAGATACTGAAACATCCTCACCACATGGACATGTTCCCTGCTTTGTGTGTGTTTGCTCTGAGTGATTGGGAATTTACATATGCAAAGTGCAGCAGGGAATTAGGAGCAAGCATCAACCAAACTATCTTGCACAACCACGCCTGAGTGTTATGTAGGAGGAGGAGACAGATGGGAGACAGACTTGATTTTATCAAGATAGGAATAAACTTAATTTCTCGAACTGTTTCTGATAAAATAAAGGCAATTCTCTCTGGCTTATAACACCTTAATAATCACTGTAGTTGTGACACAGAATCAATCATGCTTTTATTCTGTGCTCCGTTTTTAGGTTAGGAAAAGCAAGTCTGTTTGAGCAACCCCTAGAATGAAATCCTTTGATATTCGTTGTTGTGTTTTCAGGTTACAGAATTCATACTGGCTTAAGAATTTACTCTTTGCATGCATCTTATCCATACCTGAGGAAAACCCAGAGCAGGTGGGGAAACCATGATGAAACAAGAATCCCTGCATGATGCAAGGCAAATGGGTTGCTTAGCCTGCTGCTGCTTTCCATATGAATGGATTTTATCCAGGCATTGCTGCTGCTGTTGTTGTTATTACTATTATTCAGAGAAGGGCAGGGGTGTAGGAGCCTGGGTGCACCAGAGCCCTGTGTCTCTGTGATGGTGTTTCTGTCAGGGAGGGCAGCAGTCAGGTTGTACACCCAGAGCAACCTAGATGTTTATTTTATGTTTCTTTTAGGACAGTAGTAGAATATGGCACACTAAAATGCATGTTGTAATGTGTCCTCTCGCTTTAAGAGACCATTCAATTAACAAGCAGTTCTGTGGACATTGGAACTGAATGGAGCAAAATGCTTGGACAACTGAGAGATGAGGAGTTCCTCCCTTGGTTTGGGAAGATGCTCTCTGTTGGGAGGTTTCCAGTGTCCAGCAGTGGCTGAGCTCATTCTGCACCACGGCATCCTGTCCAGTGGCAGCTCTCTTTTCCTCACAATTCCCTATTTTTACAGACCTGTAGGAGCTGAATCACCTAAGCAATCTTTCTGTGCTTTTGCATTTTGTTAGCTTTGGCCAGAGGGTTTCAAGTTATTACGGGGAGAATCACACACGCGGCGTGCTCACATCAGCCTTTCAAAATCCTGCTGCTGCTATGCTTATTACCATGGATAGTCCTCTTAGCTGAAAAATGAGTCATAATTGTAGAAAACAGTGCAGAATTTGAACCTAAGCCATTAATGCTAATGTAATATATAGTGAGAAAATACTATTAACATTTGGATGGATGAGTTACAATACTCTGATTACCACACATTTGCATTCCTTAGCTTCTGTGTGATTACAACCTCGGCTTTGAAGCTGTGCTACCACAAAGACCTCTTTTGCTGTTTCGATTTGTTTGCTTGGTGTGTGCATATTTAGAGCCAGTGCTGGTTTGCTGTATTAATAATATTGATTGCACAATGATTCCTGCCGTCCCCACCCGAGGCGACGCAGAGGGAGGACAGATGATCCTAAAGGGGTGGATTCCCTCTTAGGAAGGGGAGTTCTGGGGATTTATGGAGCAGTCACCTCACTGAATTGTGGCTGTTTAAAGGTTCTTTAAAGGCTCAAGTCCAAGGTAGTGTCCCGACTTCCAGGAAGTTCAGCGGAGAGAGAGCAAAGTACCTCTAGAGGGCAATTCATCCCGCGGATTGCAGCCGCCTCTGGCGCAGGAGGCTCAGGCGCCGCCGCCCTCCAGGTGCCGGAGCTGGCTGGAGCCAAAGAGCCAAACCACCCCAGGGTGACTGGCCTGGCTGCGGGTGCTCAGGCTGCACAGGGGATGCTGCATTTCTCTCCAGCCAGCCAGCAAAAATGTTTCTGCCCACTCACCAGTGTTTTCCTCCAAGTTTTTCCCTGCGAAGAATTTTCTTGTGCCTTTTCCATTGGCGTGGGGAGCAGGAGTACTCCCTTGGTGCTGCCGTGCTTTCTCCAAGACACGGGCTGAGAGTTTTGTCCCCAGGCTCTCTAACTATGAGCAGCAGCAGTGTCAAAAGGCAGCAAGATAGATCTACCTACCGGAATAATTGTGGTCCTTCTGGTGCTCTTTGCATGACAAAAACATAAGAGGCAAGTGGTGAGGCCAGAGATTATGCCCAAATGTGAAAGATCTGGCAAGCTCTGTACTAGTGGCAGGACTGTATTCTAGGACCTAGGAAACAGCAAGCTAAGTTATAAACCCTCTGAACATCTTGAGGACTGCACTGCTGCACAACTTTGATGGAAAGTACCATTTCCTATATTCTGCATGTGGCTTACAAATTTTCCCTAAGTTTTTGCAAATACAGCCAGCCTGGAGGGTCAAGTTCTGCTCCCTCTTAAACGGAGAACAACTCCTCTGAGAGGCAGAGAAGGTGCGAGTGGAAGAGTGTCTGACTGAGAACCCCTCGGGCTGTGCCCGTGCCTGCAGGACACGGGCGGGGTTAACTCTAATTGCGGCTGCAAGGTGGGGCCCTGCTCACCCTTAGTTTTGGAAAGCAAAATAAACTGTGTTGACAGACTGAAAACAAAGTCAGAGGACACTGTGGCTTTGCAGGGAGGGGAGATTTCTACCCATGCAGAGCAGAGCACATGGGTGCCGAGCCTCACTCGGGGAAAGCTGAAGGCAGTATCATGATGCTGGTCTGTCCCAGCCTTGGACCTGACCAGGGGAAAATGCTTTCTTTTGGTTAGTATATGTGAATGTGTGTGTGAGGAGAGGAGGGAGGAGACAATTCTGTAACCAGTGTCTATATTGCAGTTTTAAATTAATGGCAAGTTGTCTTAATCGTGGGACAGGTGTTCCTTTTCATTCTCACTCCTGTAGCAGAATAAATGAATGAAATAAAAAATGAGTAAGAACTTGAGCCTTCACATAATGAATATTGTGGATACAGCCTCCTGTGAATTACATTCCGGACACCCAACAGGTAAAGTCTCATATATTACTGGATACTCACATGTCTTTTCAAGGCTCTCCTACAGCAAAACCCTGAAAAGTTAGCACACCTTCTGCAGGTTGGAGAGAGTCTGATGGAGGAGGAAGAACAGCGGAGTCATTAGAGAACATCATTAGAGGCTTAAGAGCTAATGATCCAAAGAACATTGACATTAATGCGACTCTTTTTTTTGGACTTGAGGCACCAGGGCATGTGAATCCTTGCTTGTGACATTTAACATGTCTGGTTTTCATGCACAATTATCTATTTTGGAACAGGAAAGAGTTTTTTCTCCTCTGTAGAGTAAAAAGCAAACAAATAATCCCCTTGTGCTGAACAAATCAGGATCTAGCACTGGAGACAAGGTTTCTTAGGATTGCTCCCATCATACAATTTGCTGCTTCATTTTTTTCCTATGTTTATAAAGGCAGTAAAGAGTTCTATTAAAATTAATAGAAATACTGCCATATAATTAAACCTTGCCTGCCTGGCCAGTGGAAGGAAAAGCCAAGGCCAAGGGCACTTCAACTTTTTCATTATGATTTTCCTTCTGTCACAATAAAGCCACAAAATGCTGTTGCTGGGACCTCACTTGAAAATCAAAATATTTTCCTTGGGGGACACTGTTTCAGCCCTTAGGGGGGAGAAGGGTTGAGGAAACAGCTGGACTCTGAGCAGGGCCATGCAGGGACTCCTGTGAGGGACTCAGTGCCCTATAACTCTATGTTAAGATTTCTTCTTTGCTTGAAGGAACAGTCCCTGTGCATTCATTTTGACCTGATAATGGCTGTGTAGCAATCCAGGATACTACTTATTTACGTTGCTCCCTGACAGCTTAAAAATTCATTAATGTCTCAGCAATAAATTCTGAGCAGACTTCCCTGAAGAGATGAAAAACGGGGGACACCAGCTAATGAATTATCAGACAAATACTCTGGAAGGAGGGCCTGCACTCCTCTTCCACACTGTTCCTGTGGCTGAACGGAAAGTGGCTCAGGTTTTAAGTTTCATTTTTTATTTCTGTTTTTCTGCAGAATGTGGGAGTAACGGAGGCAACCTCCCCATCTGGCACACACAGTCCATATGGCAGCCATACGATCTCCTCCCCTGCATTTCAGAGACTTCTGAACTGGAAGGGCAGCCCTGTCTGAAACCCAGCATGGGCTGCACGAGTAACTTCCAATTCCCATCCTGTTCTCCCTCCCTCCTGAGGAACTTATTTAACGGTGGCAATTTACATACGGTGGTTTTACAGTGTGGACTAGGATGCCCCAGGGACTGATTTAAGACTCACAAATCCATTTCAGAGCCTTTGTGCTGAGAAGACAGTGTGGCAGATTCAATATTCAGCTGTGCTCATCTAAATCCAGAGGTGATTTGGGGTAACAAAACCCTCCAGATTTACCTTGGTGCAAGACAGAAAAATAGAGGTGCCTGCCTGGACTCACAGCCACTGTACATCAGTGAAAAATACCTTGCACACAAAATTCACAGTACTTTTTAGCTAAAGATAGATGACAAACCTGCCACTATATATGCAAATGTTGTAGAATGCAGGAGATCAAACAACAAACATATTTTTTACTGCTAAGTTACCGTTTCCTACCTTCTCAAAAAGTGGCAATATTAGAAAAAAATGAAAGCTGGACCAAATTTTGTCCTTGTAAATTCCATGATAAAGTTATGCCAGGTGTTTTCCCAAACAGTTCTTTGCTATGGATTGCATGCCTGGATGAATGATCCCCACATAAGTCACATTCATTTTTAGATTTACTGAGATGAAAGGGAAATCCAGCTCAGAAAACACTGACAACGCAAAACTAAGAATCTGACTGAAGGAAAAGAGTTTAATTGAAGTTATGGAACACTTTTTAGTCTTCGTTACATGGAAATAGTGAAAATGTATACCGGAAAAGACCTTTCTCAGTACACCCTTCCCAGAATTATTTTGCCAGGGAGAACCTAAAGCACCATCCTGTTTGAGGCTGAGACAGCAGAGAGAGGGGAAGAGAATTCCTTGCCTCTATCACTTTCTAACAGGCAATTAAATTTATTTAAACCTTGACAGTTGATTTTATTTAAACTCTGATTTCTTGTTGCTGTATAGGAATATGAAACTGTGCCCTGATATTAAAAATAAATGAGGAAAAAAAAAAGTTGAAATAATCATGATGAGCACATTCATTTTCATGAATACAATTGTTTCAATTTCAGTCTCAAAATGAAAATGAAAGGAAATCCAGATTTCCTCCAGCCATACTCTCCTATATACCCCAGTGCTGCTGGGGATGCTGTGGATCTTTCATGAGCCATTCATGCAAGGGAAGGTGCCCCTATTTTGATGGGGAAGCAGCTTGAGAAATTTTCTTAGGTACTAATAATGGGAAAAAATAATGAACATTGAAACTGACTCCCACTGTGCATAACAGAACCTCTTCAAAGTGCTATATGGCCCAATAAATATTTGGGGGCAGCCACTGCTGTTGGTAGCAGCTGCATCTCCTCCCTTGCTGCTGGCAGTACTGGGGGCACAAAATGCTACTGAAAGTCTCTAGCCCAAGTTCCATAGTTTTGCCAGGAATTCTACATGCAGGTGAACAAAACCTGTGCTTTTGACACCTCTCCCTCACTCATTTGAGTGCTGGTCTTGTCACACAGTGTTCAAGAAGTAAATCTGGGCAAGGAGGAGACCCCAGCTGCCACGGAGCAGGAGTGGTTGGGCTGTAGGGAAAGGATGGTCCGCAGTTGTGGGAGGAATGGATTCCTTCCCTTGGTACCAAGCAGTTGCTTACGACCAGGGGGAGGACCGTGGGCTTTCCAGTGAGGCTGTTTAGTCTTTTAACAGTTAATAAGATACGAATTTTTTCTTTTGAGTGTATGGCAAGAATATTTTATATATATGTTCGTGTGTGTCTCTGTGGGTGCCTGTTTTAAAGACAGTACTCAGAAGCTCACAAAGCAAAGGTGGAAGTACACCTCTATCCATGAGACTCTGCTCTGAAGCAGGAAGGCCTGAGGCAGTTTCACATGCAGAAGATCACATCAGTTTTTCTCCTGCATCCCTTGTACTCATACAGACAAAATTCTAACAATGGACTTCCAGATTCAAAGCTGCTCTGCACTCAGTTTTGGTCCTTCCTGAAAAGCTGCAACCTGGAACACTCCTGAAATAGCAAACCTTCCAGAAAACTCTTCTACAGTCCTAAGCCCTATACCCAGACTTCAACTGGATTCTCTGAGCTCTCTGTGGCTTTTGTGGAAAAGTTTAATTCAGTTCATGTGACTCACTCTTCCTCCTTTTGGGATAATGGAAAAGATAAATCTACACTTGGATGTCAAGAAACCACAATCACCAAACACACAAAGAACAGAAATCATTAAATAGGGGAATATTTTAAATTTTTTTCTAGTTCAGATAAAAAAAAACAAAAAACACCCAACAAATGCTTTCAACAGATGTTTTCTAACAAAATTGCACCTGGAGAATTCCACCCTTTTCATTTTGCAGACTGATCAGATTCTGTGCACATGTTGGACTCTTCACATTGATTCAAGCCTCCATTTCACCACTTCAGATTAGCCTAGCACTCATGAAAACACAATCCTACTTCCCCTGGAGTGGGGCAGCACAGAGAGCTTGGTGTGACCAGCCTGCAGCATGAAAACAGGAAGACCAGCTGCTACAGCAGCTTAAAATTAGTTTATATTAGTTCTTCCATTGCTGCTATGTAATAGCCTGATTTGACAAACACAAAATCTCTGAGTCAGTGGAAAGCCAAAAGGAGAAGCCATTTTCCATAGCTCTGCCATGTACTTAACAAGGTTATATAACCAGTCATTACTTAGCTCTTAAACTAGCCATTAAGTTTTTTGCCTAAAAAGGGGTAAAGAGGTGTGGTGAGTCATCCAGTCTTCCTCCAAACCTTTGTGACAGTTAAAATTACATAGAAGCCAAGCTGACATCAGAAAACTGCTTCTACTGATGATTGGATACAGCCGGTTGTGATTCTCCCCCTCGCTTGCAGAAGTTTTTGAATTGCTCAGTTCAGTAGTGCTCCTGGTGAGGAGTATGGCTTCGGAAACAAAACTTTTTCTTCTCTGAATATCCATTTGCTCTGTCTCCTGTGAGGGGACACACATTACCTCTTACTCTTCAAGAGCCTCAGAACACACTCAAAACCCCTCAAAATCAAAAAAAGAAACACCCCAACCTCACATGAACCTCACTTATCTCATGAGCTTTTCAGGGCAGCTCTCGAGGATCCTTGTACTCTGCCTAGCAGAACTGTGCCTGACTTCTTTCAACTCTTAAGAAATAAAATGTTTTTGCTAATATGTTTTTGAAACATTTCAGTTTCACTGAAGCCATCCAAACAAATAACTCCACCTTATCCATGAATAAAGCACCAGAACAGGATCCAGGAGTCCTTCTCTCTGTCCCACTCTGCTGGAAAGAACACACAACCTTGGGTGTAGGAAGGTAATGTGTCTCTCAGGCATTCCCCACCAAAGTGCCTGCTGCAGTCCAAGGGGCTTCTCCTCTCTCCCCCCTCTCTTCAAGTGGTTATCTGAGAGAGGCAGGAACAGAAAAATGTGAATGCTGTCCACCACCTTAGTACAGTAAAATATTGCTGCCCAGTCTGCATAGCTGGAGGCTTGTCCTTCTGCACAGAGTCCAGCATGAATGACTTATGTCAGTCACAACCCTGCCTGTCGTTCACACAAGCTACCAGGAAGCTTCGATCTCTGTGAGAAGGTTGGGGCTGACTTACTCTCTGCTCTTGGGAAGGTCTTCCTAAATGTCTTGTATTCTAGACAGCCAACACAGCTGAATCGTGCGTTTTCTGACATATTTGCCCCCACGTTTCCAGGGAATGAGACAGTCCTGTGCAATTCTCTGGGATTTGACATAACGTTTCACCTACGCTGCAGTGTTGAGGACAAGGAGGTTGAAAGCTGAGGTCTCTTAAGCCCCGTTCCCTTCCTCGGAAGATTTCAAACTATCTTTGGAGGATTTCAGCTAGCTACATCCCTTCTGTGGCAAAACTGGGTGAGGATGATCTGGCTTCATGCACTTTTTAAAAAGCTTGAGAAGTAAGAGCATTAGCTTCTCCATGCTGGCTAAAAAAAGGCTTGCTAAACCCATTGAAACCAATTGAGGAGCAGAGCAGAGTTAATCCTGGAAAATGCTCACGGTAGCTCAGTGACGCACGGCCGCGCAAAGGCAGAACAGTGTTGCAAGTGATCTGCTCAAAGAGAGCTAGAAGAAGCTGCAGTTGGATTCTGGGGTGGGGATCAGCCCTCAGTGTTGCCTGAATGGAAGTGGAGGCTCCTGCAATGAAACTTCTCCCACTGCCTCTTTAACATTTTGCTCTTCTTCATGTAAGATTTCCTCTGCTGGGAATTTCTGCCATTTTTCAGTCTGCCTTCTGAGTTCAGGCTCACGGAGAATGGGCATGAAGTACAGCCATAAAACCTTCCTCCTTTGAAAGGACTGTGTGTTCCAACCTCTGCTTGGAAAAACATTTCAGGAATGCATTATCACCAGTCACATTGTGCAGTGGTGCAAACAGCACCAGTGTACTCAAAACAGGACCAAGGTCCCCTTGTCCCAGACACTGCATGTCCGAGGAACGAGAGGTAATCTCCATTTTCAGTGTTACAGTTTAAGCATCAGAAAATGTATTTAAACTTGCAATGGCATTCTGTTGGATTAAACATATTTGGGCATAACATCTACCCGTCATTTAAGGTGTGAGAAGCCGTCAGCTCTTTTATTAAATTAGCTTTCTGAAGCAGTAGCACCTTCCATCCAAAACATGGGCTCATGTCAAGGCCCAAATGAAAATGTATGGAGCTTATAAGGAGCCTCAGTTGCATGGAAGGATGGAGTATACTGGGTATAGTCTTAAGAGAGGGTTCTGTGGCTGTATGTGCACAAATGTATGAAAGAAAAAGGTATAAATACAGAGAGAAAAAAAGAAGGAAACAGACAGAAAACCCCAGAGATGGACACAGAACTGATGATGGAAGAACCCTGAGAAATATCTAAAAGAACTGATGCTTAGAATCTGAAAAGGGCTTGGAAGTTTGGCAAAGAACAGACTGTTGTGTGACTCCCTTGGGAACAGGGTGTTTGTGTGGTCTCTCTAAAGGAACTGCATCCAGGGATAAACTGCTTTTAATTCTTTTAACTGAATCATCCCAAAGCTTTTCTAATAGCTTGAATTAAAAAGAAATTAAAAATCTTAGAATAGAAATCTACCAGTTTTGCTCGTTTCTAACATACTTCTTTTCCAACAATGAGTTTTCTGCAGGCAAACTAAAGTGTCTGCAATGGAAATTATCTTCAAAAAATTGCACTGCTCTGATAACAAACAGAAATCTTCCATGTGACATGATGTAGCCTACCAAAACTGTGCCATATAACTCGATTTTCAAATTTCAAATAACTTATCACACCTCTATTTGGTTTTGGTTTCTTTCAATTAGTTTCTGTTGCTTTTTTGCAGAAGGATGACAGACAGTTAAAGCCCGCAAGAATCAAGCAAACATTATCCTCCTTATACAAACATCACTGAAATCCTCTGATGCTGTTTGTTCGTTGACATGGTTTCCATAGGGGCCACTCCCTCAAGTCCTTGTTTAATTTTCAAATTTGCCCTGGAACCAGATTTTTCAATTATGCTCTGGCCACATGAGATTCTGCCAAGGCAGCTTAAAGGCAGAATTTCCAACGTGGTAAGACACGAGGTGTCCTCTTTAGGGCATCAGAACCCCAGCCCAGCTCTCCACAGGAAATCGGGAGGATGATGACTCCACAGTTCAGCCAACAGAGCTCTTAAGAACCTAAGTTATCTTACTGACAAAACTCAGAGGTGTCAAGTCCTGCTTCATGTATCATTTTGCCAAAATTACAAACCCTAAGGAATCACAAGCTGGCATTAACTCTCCACCAGGAGGAGTTCTGGTGAGTTTTTTGACAGAGACCTCCCCCCATTTTGCTGCTGTTTTCCCTTCATGGTTTGGACACAAGAGCTGGGAAGGCAGGATTGACTTGATTCTTTCTACCAGCAGCATCACAAATAGCACAAACCCTCTAATATGGGTCCAGGGAAAGTCACCTGGGTGTGCATGACACTGTGTTCTCAGCTAGTCAGCCAGTTTCTTTTGGCTCTTTTCCAGAGAAAATCACACACAGAGAAGGAAAAGGCAAAATCTAGCAAAATGAGTATCTGATCAATAGCTGTATTTGCTAGTCAGATGAGTTTTAAACACAATGGCCTCCACTCTTCTCCTTCCTCTGCTGTAAATCCAAATGAACTTCCCTGCAATCATGGGGTGTTTGCTGAAAAAACCCAAAAAACAAACATTCTCTCAAAGTGGGAAATCACATCTATTTTTTCCCCAGATTAATGGCCATGTGTCTCCCTTCCCCCTCTGCGACAACGAGCTGATTTGATAGACATCTTCTAGCCTGTGTCACTCTCCCATCGTGTTCTTCATATAGTGAGATTTCTTCTACTTCTTCTCCATGCTGTGCCACTCTCTAATTTGATGATAAGGCAAAGTGTGGAACTGGGTGAGAAAAAATCCTGAGGCTGTATTCATTAACATGGAGAAAAGATTCAAAATAGCCTTGTTTCTTGGAAGGTTTGAGAGAAAAAAAATATATAGCTGAGAAACATCAATAGCTACTTATTCTCTTATTTTAAATCAGATCCGATCCATCCATCAAGACCAGCTAAGCTGAGAACTTCAAGTGGCCACAGGACTACAGTTCACAGACTCTTTTTGCTGCAGTCCTTGTCCCTTGGTTAAAGGGCTCCTTTTCCTGAGGGAGACAAAGTGGAAAATCCCCCAGGAGGCACAGAGTTTTTCCTCTATCTCCCAAAGGAAGAAATATTCATGAGCAGCATTTGCAGGGCTGATACAGCGAAACTGGCACACAGCAGGGGTTTTTTCCCCCACCTGTGTTGTGTGATGCCACTGCAGACTTGAGAGCTCGGATACAGCCCTGTCCCTTCCCAAGGAGCTCCCCTGCCGTGGCTGGCCTGTACTTTAAGGTATAGGCAGGGTTGAGCTGTCCCCTCCCGCCAAGGAAGGCATCCCCCAGCCCCCAGCCCTTTGCTGAGCTCTTGGTCTCTGTGGTGAGTGACTTTTCATCATGCACGAGAAGCTTGGAATGGCACAGATCCTGCTGGTGCAGGCAGTCAGAGGCTTTTGTTAATTACTCCTACATACTCCCTTGGAAAGGCTGCAGCATGCTGGCAAGGCACCTCTTGGATTCCCAGGCTAGCCAGAGGCTAGCCAGAGCACACAAGCCCAGGAACATGACCAGCATGCCTAACACGAAAGAATTCACTCCAGACTCTGCATACTAATTAGAAGCTACTTGCTAGTAAAGTAATAACTTTATTAGAAATAGGGCTGGTAGCAGCCCTCTCATTGGATCAATCAGCTGTCACCCAGGCACCAAAACAAGCAAGCAGATCTTCATAAGCACAGTTTGTAAATTGGCAATGAGTTCTTTTGCAAATATGACCCCAATTTAATCATCTGTATGAGGGGAAACTCCTTTGGGGACTCTGGTTTTTCAAAGACAATAATCTATGGTCACCACCAACCTGAACTGGCTTGAGTTTTCTAAAAATTAAGATATAAGCACACCTTATCCATTCCATGTCTGTCTCTCCTTATCACTGTCATTTCACAAATGGCACAGAATATGCACCAGGACAAGATCTTAATGCACTTGTTAGAACATAACACTTCATCATTGTCAGGCAGATAACCGAAATCCCAATGCTGAAGATACGTGCACTCTTAAAAGGGCATAAACAATTTAGCACAAATGAAAAATAAATTTGTCCTGTCTAATAAAGACCTCATAAATACACTGATGTATTACAATAAAATGTATGGGGGTGGTGAGATGATGTCATTCTAACACAGGCTTTTTCATCAGTTTTGTTTTCCCACTTCAAGCACATGAGGGGAGGGGAAATATGTCAGGTTAAAAATGAGAATGAGAATCAAAGTTCTTAGCAGTAAATCCTCTCTTTCAAAATCAAGAAATCACCTCTTCAATGCTAAAGAAGATGTTGACAATCCTTGGAGATGCCCATAAAAACATGTCATGGAGTAGAATCTACTCCAAGTCCCTCCAAATTTGCGCATTTTAAAGACAGACATACATACTTGCACACAGATCTATGGGTGTGCATGTAACTCCTGAGGTCTGAGAGTGCTTGTCACAGGGAAGAGCAGTACAGTCTATCAGCCTATTAATAGTTTCTTGTCCCTATATGAGTTTTGCAGGGTAGGGAGCCATCATCCTCCACAAACACATTGCCAAGACAACAGCTGGGGTAATTTCTTTTTCCTTTTGTGCCAGAAGGACAGTGAGGAAAAGTGGAAGACTGTCCACTTTGGTAAGAGGTATCAACACCATCAAGCAACAGAATCACTGCAAGGGGCTGTAACTTGAATCTTTGGATAGTTAAAAAGGGTCTGTATGAAAGAAACCAGGAGAGACTTGTCCTGGAGAATGCCAGCTCCATTTCTTGAGTGGTTCTCAGCCCAGCATGTCACTGATCCCTCATCTCCATGCAGAGTTTTATCTCTCAATCCAACAAAGCATTACAGTTTACAGGGAACAGTTTTGCTAGGCTTTGCCGTCCTAATCCAAGTTCTTCCTCCATACAAAACAGATGACAATGATTTTACATTTTGGTCTACATTTGCTCACTCCATCAAGCCCTTCCTGCCAGAAGCTCTGCAGTCAGCCCTCCTTTACAGCAGAAACAAAAACTCCCTTAACAGATGTGAAACCCTCAGGTTTTAATGATCACATCATCTACTCCTGTTTCCAGCAGCTCTAAGTGGTGTTTTCAAATGGGGATAAACATTTTTGTATGTATATCAAGGCTTTGCAGAGAGCTATTGTATACAGAGGTAGGTACCTCCCAGTACCAGAGCAAAAATTAGGTACTTTAAACACAAGGTCTTCCTGCAGCATTGAAAGTGCAGATAAAAGGTGAGAAAGAATAATGTTTAAGTTTATTGCATAACATTAAGCATGAATTTCTAGATTTTGACTAAGGTCAGTTTTAGGAGGAACAGGTCTTAAAAAATTTACCAAATATTCCCTTTTGTTTTGATTTAACTTGACAGTTGATTCAAAACTTGATTCAAATAAAATATGCCTGCTAAAGAAGCTTAAGTTAAAGGGTTTTTGTTTGTGTACACCTCATGACCTATACCTTGCCTTCCCACATGACTTTTGCTGCATCTTGAATTATGTGGAGCTGCAAACATTGTGTGTCAAAGATACGTGCCCTTTTACGGTGGAGATGAATAAGGAAGAGCTCAAACCACGAAATAATTTTGCTCTTTCATTGCATCTCTCTCCAATTTGGCATGACAGATTTTTGTCTCTTTACCTCGCATTTGTTCCACTTACTTAGTCATAGAAAACAGAAATACAGTATCATAACATTTGGTAAGAACATGTGGAAGGAGGCTTCACCAGAATTAGCACATTATCCATAGAAACACACAATCCTTGTATATGATTTCTTAATGGAGCAGACCCAGTGGTTTAGTGGTTCTGAGGAAATTAACCAATTTTGTAGCTATTGATGAGAAGAAAGAGAAAAAGAGAGAATGAGAGAGTTCTTTTCCAGTGGGAAATATGAAACAAATTATTTTTTCCCTTAAGACCACACAGAGTCAATAACACTGTTTCATGAGGAGTAGTTTTGAATAAAAATATGTTGTAAATCAAAAACCTTCTACCTCAAACCAACTCAGAAGTCTGAATCTCACAAGCAAATTTTTCTGTAGAGACTTACGGTCCGGAAACAAATCCAGGATTCAAACTGGTCAGAAAGCAGTGCTAATTCTGTAATTTTTGAACAAAATTTCTTTTGTTTGTACCAACATCATAAGATTTGCTTGTTTAGGATGCATCCTAGGCAGCAAAGGTTGCGCTTTAAGAAACTACAGTTTCTATCAGGTCTAAAGTTAGCCCACTTTAAGCTCTGGAATTAGCTACAGTCAGCAGGGGCCACCTGCATATTGAAGGAAATAACACAGTCCTTAGCACCTGAGGAAAGGGGAACCTTTCTAATGAAAGAGCCCAACACCTCATTCCTCTATTTTTGAGCAAAATGAACAAACTTCTTTCAGAAAGGATAAGTTTTCATCAAACACGTTGAACCAGGAAAAAAAAAGGAAGTCTAGGAGGTTACGTGGGCTATATTTTAAAACTGAGAAATCCAATGACAAATGACCACCACCACCTAATTAATTTCTCCCTTGAATATTGTTTAATATGCTTGTTTTTCAGAAATGAAAGAAATCAGCTAATTAGTATGTAATGAGATTGTTGACAGACTTTATTGAGGGAAGCACAGGGTGGAATCTAAGTGTTCTCTAATGAATATTGTTAGGATCTAATCTTATCTTTACAAATTTACAGGTGAAGTGTACAGGATAAATTTCTTTAGAGAAGCCCAGCAAGCAGATAGCCCAGACACACTGCAGCTCTTAGGGTGGCTAGTTCAAATTAAATCATGAGCTAAGAAGAAATAATCCTGGTAGGTTCAGAAAACCAGTTTTAAATTTGGTCTGCTAGCAAAATTCTGAAAGAAGTT
>WAAG01063854.1:87840-99532 GCA_013390105.1 Tichodroma muraria | reverse complement strand
TTTTTTTTTTTTTCACAGCAAACTTCCTATCAGACCCCCATCTTGGGTCAATGTGCCTGACTTTTCATTAGAAATTAAAAATGTTGATTATTCATCACCTCACTTTCACGGCATCCACCCTCAGCTGATCACATTTGGAGAGAGACAATAACTGGATCTCAGTTTAAGTGAATGTTGTAGAAGGTACTCATTAAAAAGAGCATCTAATCTGTGTGGGGATGAAAGAAAGCATGGATGTGTTAAAAATACATATATTTGAGTGAGGTTGTTTTTTTAAAATATCCCTTTTGTCTCTACAGATCACTATCTTACACAGATGGAGTTTTATTCTGGCCTCTGAATGCCTTTGATTGCCATGACTTATCGGGGGTTTGCATTTCACTCTGCTGCAACAACAGCCTTATGCTTCAGCCTCCTCTTCTCTCCCCTGCATTATAGGTGAGATTGTTTCTGAAAGACCAGTTTGTCATTTTTGCTCAAACGTATCCCATTTACATAACTCATAAGGCATTAACAAAAAGGCACCCCTCGAACCACGCCACACACACACATAAACATGCGTATAAAGCTGTCACATTGTGCCTACAATAGCATAACAACGTGCAGCAGATAGATTACTCTTGTCCCACAGTTTGTTTTTGTGATTAGCAGGCATGACGCAGACCCAATAGACATTAGCATGTCCGGGAAGCACTAACAATAAATTGCCAGAGCTACTAATAATTTAGATATTTTTATGACTGTTCAGTGCTGGCTAATTTCGTCTAATAAAATCCCATTAAGTTGCTGCCTAGTCCTTTTCCTTCCACCGAGTCCCCGAACGGGACTTATATGCTAATTGCAACCAGTATATGCTAATTAGGCCTCATTTCCATTTCTTAAAGAGATAAGCACTGCCTTGTGCCAACCCATCATTAACACCTCCCACCTTTGCCGCAACCTTTCCGTCTGGCTCACGCAGAGGCGCGATAAAGCATCGCTTTGGGCTCCGCGCAGCGCCGGGGGGTCCCCGGGAAGGGGGCACAGGGATGCGCTGCTCCGCCTGGCAGTGCGGCCAAGGCAGGGGGAGCTGCCCGGTGCGGGAACGCCGCGCTCTCCTGCCCTCGCCGCCTCTTAGGGGAATTAGGGAGTCTTGGCTGTGAGTGGAGAAGAACGCGAGCCCGAGCTGCCGGCGAGTTTGGGTCCTGCGGCTGCCCCGGGGGAGAAGCGGCCCCCGCTGCTCCCCGCACGCCCCGGCAGCTCTCTCTCCATCACGCCCAGCCCACGCGGGCTCATTAGAGCTTCGGGGAAGCAATCAAGAGTTTATCATGCTTGAAGGGGCGGCGAGTCTCCTTGCGCTGCCTAATGTGATTTCGCGGCGCTGCGATGTAGTCGGAATTAGATCCATATTAAAGATGGGTTAGCGGAGAAGGGAGTGCGAGAGCGCAAGCGAGAGGCAAGCCCTGCTCTGGTTTTAGAAACCGCAAGGTGCCTTTTCAACTGCGGGCTGCGGTGCCTTGCTCTTTGCTCTCGGGAGGGTGACCTTCAAACCCCCGCGGCAAGATTTCGTCAAGAGTTTTCAGGCTGAGTACGTAAGAACTCAAGCAAATTCTAGGCTGAGTGTTTAGGCCGGCAGCCTTGCTTCGCGGTCACAGGACCAGAGTCTGAGCTTGTCAGCGCTGGGGTAAAAGCCCACCAGGGAAGGAATGAGCCCGTGGGAGTGAGGAGGGAAACTCCCAGGTTCCACGGTGTGAAACCAGAGCAGTGCCACCGGCACGGCGCAACTCAGCTGTGAGTTTAGGCGAGTAGCTTATCGGCACATACTTTTCCGTATAAAAAGCATTTCTTGAAATTACTTAGAAATACCATTTCCCTTCTGCCTTTTCCGGAAAGCGAATTGCAGCGTTTTACTGTCTGAGAAAGACAATTGCAAAGTCAAAGGATCTGGGAATATTAGTGATGCCATTGTTTGAAAAAGAAGCAGCCTTGAAACATCATTTGCAAATCTATTCATTATTCTGAAATGCTAAATGCAATAAGAGCAGGTTTAGCATCTGTCTGCTAACTAGCTGCCTGATTATTACCCAGTGGAAGAAGAACACAGGCAGACAGAGCTTTACTCCAGGAAGTTCAACCACTGTAGGTATGAAATGTTCCAAAAAACGCAGACCCCCTGAGCCCCCACCCCAGGCAGGGCTCTTCACGTCTTTGCTTTGTGCTTCGCTTGACAAATGAGGGTAGCTGGTTCCTTATTTTCGTGGTTAAAATGACTCCCTGCTGCTGTCTCCGGGAGCTCTGCGATGTTACACCAGGGATGAATTCGCCCACGTCCGCCTCGAACTAATGCATTTCTCCCCATAACCAAAATGATTATCCGCCTGATTTCCCCTCCACCTTCCTCACCTGCCCCCTCTGAACACACACACGCACACAGAGCACACACGCAGAGCACACCCGGCACACTCACGCACACCCGTGTCAGCCACAGCTCGCTGTGCGACAGGACCGAGCTTCCCCCCGCGCTGTCCCCAGAGGGGTCGGGCACGGCGGGTGCGAGCACCCCGCAGGCTGCCAGAGTTCTCTCTCCGGGGAACGGGACAAAGGGGCAGAACCCCCTCTGCGGCCCTGCCAGGGCGACCCGCCGGAGGTGGCATTGAACCGCAAGGTGGGCACCGATGCCGAGCGGGGCAGCGGCCGCTCCCCGGGGCGGGACAGCCCGTGGCGGTCCCAGCCGCTCCCCGGTGCCGCGGGGGAGTGAGTGGCGGCAGCGGCAGCGACACGGAGATGCTCGCGTGAGATGGAAGAAGAGGGAAAGGGCATGTGAGGCGAAAATCCATCAGTATGTAGAAACCATCGCAAGGGCTACTTTCTTTCAGTAAAATTAAATGGACTGGAGGGGGGGCTCCTGTGGAGCTGATCTTTTTATTGCTTGCACATCTCTCTTTATCCCTCTCCCTTCTGCTACTACTGATTATTTAACTCTGTAGCTGCACTTCAACTTCAGAAAGAGCTCCGGGATACAGTCAGTTTGAAGGAGGCCATACGAAATAAAATTTTATATTTTATTGCATTGTATTGTTCAGCATTTTAAAGAGGTAAATTAATCACTAAACTGCTGTTCTGTGCTTTAAACTACCAGCTGTTCAGTGCTCTGAATTACAAGATTTATCCTTCAGGATTTTTTTAAAATCATTTTTTTTCCACCTTTCATATGAAGACTTTATAGGGAAATAAGAACATGCTGGGGAGCGGAGGAGGGGATTAAGAGACAAAGAATCACACAGTGCTTTGGTCTTCATCCCACATCAGATGACTTGGTGACAGCCCTTCCTCTGTGGGCTTTACAGCTTAATTACCTGGACTGTGGGCTTTCCCATCTCCACTCCTTCCAATTACCCTCAGATTTTATTAGTATTTAGAGCATCTTGCTTAGTCTGTTGGGTTTTCTCTTCACCTTGGCAGCTGTAGTGTTAAACACACACAAAAGGCTTTGCTAAGCCCTCATCACTGTGATCTGTGCTTAAATCAAACAACACAAAGTCTGACCACAGCAGGGACCTTTTTTCATTACAGGTAGCAGTGAGGCAATAAAAATAATGTGGGGGAGGGGAGCATGTGTGTGTGTTTGCAAATGCCCTCCAAGGTGTCCATGGGCCCCCTTCCCTTAAGAAAGTGTGCAGGGCTGATGAATGGGGATAAGGGAGGATGCTGAAGAAGTTACTCTGTTTTCAAATTCCTATCTTTTCCTTCAGTTTTTCTGAATCACTTCTCTGCAATTTTCATTGAAACACAGTTTTGAGCTCTGGGTTAAGCAGCATGAGCCATCTGACCCCTTCCCTTTCTTTACCCCTGGCTGGTGGCTGCTCACCTGCAGCTTCTGCTCAAAGCATCCTCACCCTGCCCAGGAACAGAGGAGCTCAGGGGTTCTGCTGGGAAACATTGCTGATGCCAGCCTAGCCCATCTCAATGCTGAGCTACAGCACAAACTGTGGCTGGGATCTCCATTCTCCACACAGAGGACAGGATAAACAAACCCAGAACCCTCTTTGCAACCCCAACATTGCTTCTTCAGCCAGTCTGCTTCCATCAGTTTCTCTCTTATTTCTTTCTGTGTTATACAGGAGAGAACAACTTCTGCAGAGAGTGGGGCATGAGAAGTGCAAGGTCAGGATGGAAAGTCTTTGTACAAGTTTTAGAGCAAGGCTGAACATTTGGCTACATAACAGAGATAGCCACATGTACAGTCACAGCCTGCATCCTACATGACAGGTGAGGATGGAGTGCCTGCAATACATTTGGTAGCCAGGGCAAGTAGAGGAGTTTAAAGTCTCTTGATAGAACCATGAAACGGGTTTTCTGAGCATGTTTGACAGTCAGTCTAGGTTCATGTCTCAGAAATTGCTTTCAGACACCAGTGAAAAGCCCCAACTCTCAGACACTGCCTTTTGAATCTCATCTTACCCAGAGCTGCTGTTGACTTCCATCCCATCCAAGTAGAGAGGTGGTGACTGCTTGAGTCCAGAGCCTAAGTGACTCTTGCTAAGCATCCTGAGGGCAACAACACCTCCTACCACCATTCCTCAAAACATTTTTGTACCAAAACTGTATGTGTGCCAAAAGAGTGATGCTCTCTGCTTTTTGTGGCATCCTTCTCCATACACATGGGGAAGGCCAGGCTGTGTGGGGACCTGAGCAACTTGACGTGTGTGTGGCATCCCTGCCCATGGAGAGTGGGAATAGGGCTGGAACTAGATAATCTTTAAGATCTCTTCCAACCCAAGCCATTCTATGATTCTATGATTCCATGATTCTATGATTCCATGACACATATCCCCAGAAAAATTCACATGCTATTTTCTTCATGACTGAATAGAATGGTTCTAGTCATCTTCTCAACTTTTTATGTAGCTGGACCCAAACCTGCCGTTCCTCCCCTTTCTGTTGCACTGAAAGGGCTCGCAGGCTTCACTTTTGAGTGGCACTTGACCATGCCGTTGTGTCAGTGCTATTAATTTCATTAAAATACTCTAATTGAGAATGGGAGCACAGTTTGTCACAAGCAGCGTGATGGGTCAGCAGACAGGCACAGATGATGGATCCAGAAAAATTACCATGGACCAAATCAAAGGAATGCTGAAGGAAATACACCTTTCTCCAGGAAAATTGTTCTCTCTGTTCTCACAATTACATGCCCAGCTATTTTCAGGTTAAAAAGAGGAGAATTTGTGTACAGTGCAAATCATTATCTCACATCTACCTAAAACCAAGTCAGAGGAGAAAGAAAAGACATAATTAAACCTAATCTATTTAGGAAGAATTTTATTTCCTTTAGACTAGATGACCACACCCCCTCTTTTTTTCTTGGGAGAACCCAGATCATCCCAAAGAAAATCTTTGTCATGTTCATTTGCCTTGGACATTAATCAAGGCAGAAAAGCCACTCCTTTTCCAAGGCATTACAGACAGAGACTGTGGCCCCTTGCCCCCATGGTAGCTCATTTATTACAACCTGAGCTAAAATGGTTGTTGAGAAAAAGGAGGAAGTATTGCAACGTCCCCTGCTTCTCCAGTCATCTGTTTCGAGGGAATTGAGCACAGCACCTGTGCCTACTACATTCCCTAAAATACCTCCAAACACCTGGGTGCACTCTATCACAAACACCATGAAGGGCACAGACCAAACCTGGCAGGCTCCAGGTAAATGCACAGTAAGAACTTGCCTTCCTCCCTTGAAATCTTACAGTTCAAGAAGAAGAGTACAAAACACTAACTAAGAAAGGCAGGAGAAAGGAGAAAGGAGAAAGGAGAAAGGAGAAAGGAGAAAGGAGAAAGGAGAAAGGAGAAAGAGGTGTTGGCATGACAAATGATGAGCCCAGCATATTCTTATCCTATTGACAGAAGGCTCTTTTAGGATTCCTACTGTATTAAAGCATGAGTGTGAGCTTAGACAGATGAAGCCATCACTCCCAAAATGCTGGAAAAGCATTCATTGGATGGTGTGAATCAGGGAGACAGAAGCAGCTCCTGGTGAGAGGTATAGAAAGGGGTGTGGGGTAGGCAAGAGCAGAGCTTTGAGCATGACTGGAAAGAGCAATTTCAGAGATTCATGAGTACAAGTCTGTCATGAACTGTGTCTGCAATGCGAGTCAGTGGGTTACTTGGTCACTTCAAAGCCATTGCAGAAAAGCTTGCCATCATCATGGCATGCTCTGAACTTTAAGAGAGCCCCCTGAAAGTTATTTAAAACCTCTCTAAAATGTTCAGATACAGAAAACTTTGTGAACTGAAGTAAACTTTGTGAAGATAATGCAGAAAGTTTTAAGATAACTTATTAATCTTGAAAATGTCTATGCAATGAGCTTGATATCACTGTGCTTTTTAAACCTTTGATAAGGTAAATCAAAATACATCTATTCCAACAAAGTTTGTCACATTGATAAAAAAAAAAATCTCATGACATTTCAGTTTCCAAATCTTTTCCATTCACTTTGTTACTAGCAAATTTAGATCAGTTTCACAGCCCTTTGGAAATATTATCTAAATTACTGACTTCAATCAAAGGAATGAAGACAATCAGACTTTAAAGAAAATTAATATCAACTTCCCTAACATTTGGAAATAACACCCAAAGATATGTGTCCCAACATTCTATGGTTCCTACAGAAATTTTGCCTTGGAAAAGGCTGATTTAAAAGAGCAGTGAACAGTTTTACTGCAACCACACATGCAGTATAAAGTTGATTGTGGTACTTTGTGCAGACTCAGCAGGGCATTACATGAAATACCAAGACCCCAGTTCTCAATTCTTCATTATTTATTTCTTGTACAGAAGGTTACAAAGCTGCAAATCTCACTACATCATGCTCTGCACCTTTTGTAGCTACTCTGCATAAGAATAAATCAGGCTTTCTTAAATGTCTGTGTGTGTGAGCGTTGTGCTTGGTGCAGCAGCAGAGCCTGTCATGCCTGGCTGATGCAGCAGGCTGGTGGGCTCAGAAGTGCCAGGCTGCTCTGCAATCAGGGCAGTCACTACTTCATGCAGCCCCTCAAAGCACCTAGCCTGGGGTAGACCACATAGTTTGGCTTCCCTAACCATTATGGGCAGAATTTGAAGGCCACCAATAACCAGATTTTCCAAGGGATGAAGCAGTGGAGATTTCCCACATGACAGCCTGGCAATGAAAAAGTGAATCCACCTTGGACATGAAGATAAACTCAGTACGGAGCATATTCTGGCTGTTGTGTAGCTCACGTGAAGAAATGATGGTTTTGTAGCCAAAACCTGGCACCAGCTTTCCACTGGACACGTATATTTATAAAAATTGTGAAGAAGGAAAAAAGAAAATATAAAAAGTCTTCCAGAAGAACCTTGTCCATGCTGATATGGATACAGAGATCTGAGAAGTTCTGCAGAGAAGTCAGCAGATCACGAGAATGAGTCAAAGGAAACCTGGGGAAGAAATCCTCAAACGAGCTTCACCAGTAAACAAGAAAAGGCTGGAGCTCAGCAGCAGCAAGGACAGTGTCCAGAGACACTCAAAAGTTACTGCTTTTTCTCTGCTTTACTAAGGAAAAATCTGGAAATAAAGCACTGGATGTCCATGATACAGCCCAGTGCGGCGCTCCCTGTGGGGAGGGCTGGGGGTGGGATATTTCTGAAGCAGCAGACCTGACGACCTCAGCTTGGGATATGGAGAACATATTGCACACAGACATATAAGAGATTTACCATAGCCATTCACAGACGGCTCTTCCCCACACAGATGGTGTTTATCACCTGAATTTGCTTCAGAATTTTTTCCTGGGGAATTATTGAGTAATCAACTTATCTCTCACATAATCCCTTCCTTATTATCTAAGGCAAAAGCTGCTGGATCTAATAGAAGACCTGCACACAAAGGGCAAATAATGTTCACTACAACTGAGCAGAAGTAATTCTTTCTCTAAATCTCAGATGCTGCACCCCACAATGGCATTTCTTTTTCATCTAACACCATACCAAAATCTGATCAGATAAAGAGAACTGAAATTGGCCTGGTGTTGAATTTTAGAGAATTAAGAAACCACAACTCCCCTGATCAAACAGATTTCACAAGAAGGAAACCTCACTAGCTTTGCTCATCCCAGATCCCAAAATGAAAACCTGAATATAATGAATATTCATGGTAGAGGAAGGAATAATATGGTCTTATTGAATGCACTGTGGGAACAGGTATAGAGGAAGAAAATAATAAAACAATATGAAATCTAGATTATATTTAGTTGACGTTTTACATGCAATTTAAAATCAGAGTGGATAGCTCTGGATGAGATGTGCTAACATGTGATAACATCATAATGTGCTGCATGGGATATTTTTCTGAAGAGTTTTCTCAAGACATGAGCAGTGAGGGAGCAAAGGGAAGCTCAGCATAGCTTATCCAGATCAACATCTCTCTTCAAGACTGACAATGAGATTTTTAACAAAACTATTAGTCATTTGATTGAAAGCAATTTGACCAAAATTGATTCCCCCTGATCCAAAGGAATTAATTTCAAACACTGCAGGATGTTTTCATGTAACATGAAAGGGTTCCTTTTGTGCTGCATGAGATTCAGACCCCACAGATCTGCTGTGCTGCAGCTCCCATCTGTGCATGGAAAATCCTTGACAGTTAGTTGTCCAGATATTTAATGTTTCAGAGAAATAATTTATTACAGGGCTCTGGCACCTTTTCTATAACCATGTAGCAGCAAACACATGCCACCCAAGTTAGTAATTACTCTGCTTTCAGGAAAACATAAGAAAAGGGATGCAGAAGGAAAGAAATACATATGGAATCATATTTATCTATATACGATTCTAATTCTGATGGTACACTGCTTTCTTATTTGCTTGATAAACTGAAGCATCCTTAAGACATTTAGTGGACTAGAATTTCCTCTGGTTTGTATTGTTTTGACTGCAAGGATGTGGTGGCTGACCAAGGACAGTGACAGCACCAGCTGCCACAGAAACTGCCACAATGGGAAGCCAGTGTGTGTGTGTATCCTGGGACTGCTATATTTTAGGACGTGACACAGCTGAGTTTGTTCTCAGAAGCTGATGGCTGTGCTAAAATGCCCATTTCAGATCAGCCTGGCTTTTAGCTTGATGGCTGGGGAAGTGTGGATTTGAGTCACTGTGGAGAGCCCTGAGAGTGAAGGGTAGGCTATTGAACCAGGTAGATATTGTACAGAAGACATCTGTCCCTGCCAAATCTTAAAAGAAAAGTAAGGTTTCCATTTCACTCTGCCTGGATTCCACCTTCCAGGTGTGCCATGACAATCCTCAGCTGCATGGATCTCTCTGGGGAAATAAGCCCTGAGTGCAGAGTTCCTGGGTTAAAGATGAGGTAGGTCTCACTCTGCTCAGCTTTCTCAGGACTGAGGTGTTCCTGAGCATAAACAGATGCACAGCTGGGGAATGTTAAAGTAAAAATTTGTGAAACACGGGATGAGGTGGACACCTTCAGGAATGCAGATTTGCATTCAGGCACCTTTATTTCAGTTATAAGCCACATTATGTGCATAGGTCCTTTTTGAGATCAGCCCTCCATACCTTCTTAGTTTCTGTCACCTTCTTGGGTTCTTTCACATTCTATTTTCACAGAGGACAAAGAGCTTCAAGAGCATTTCTGGTAAAACCTGCATAAAGAATTAATTGCCTTTTGAGGATACTTTCAATCTTTCCTTCTGTCCTCGTCACAGAATTTTAAATAATATAGACAAGTCTCTCTTTCCCCCACCAACAAATTACCAATATTCATTGTCACTGGCTATTCTTGAGATTAAAGAAATTGAAGGAATGACCAAAAAATCTTATACTGTTTGGTAAAAAAGATTACTAACATACAAATTATGTTCTTTAACCTTTCATTTTAGAATATAAGTGAACAATTAAATACTTTTCACTAGGAAGAGATCTCTACTAGCAGCTTTAGAATGGAGGACACCTCTTGTCACTCCTTTGAAGGAATATATGTTTACTAGATTTATAGCTAAGCTAGATAAGAAGAAAGGAAAGATGCATCACTGCACCATTGTTGCAAAAAAAAATAGTAGTTTGTAAGTAAAGTTGCACATTTGGGGTTTTCAGCAATTTTGCAGTCAGGTATGGAAATTATGGGATGTTACATTATAAGCAGGAGTGGTCAAGGCTGCTCAGCAACAGCAGAGCAAAAATAGGATTTTCGGCTGAGAACATCTCCCTGGATTTTGCATCTTCTGTTTCCCTATCAATAATTTGCGAAGCAAAAACGATAACCTTTGGTAGACAATGTTGTTGCTGGGCTTCTAAGAGCTCACCCTCACATCCAAGGGAATCCTTTTCTTTTAAGCAGTGGGCAAAAGGGACAAGGCACTTTGGGATTTCTAGAGGAGAATTAATTCAGGCTGTACAAACCCAGTCCAAGGGAACCCTTTACAAGCTCTGAGGCCCACGTAGCTTCATTAGCAATTCACAAACACATGAAAGTGATGGAGACAGACAGACCCAGTAGGTAGTGTGAGCTTGTACAACCCTGGGAAAAAAATCAGACTTTGATAAAAAGAAATGTGAAGTATTTTACAGAATATGAAATCCCTTTTGAAGTTTGTTAGAATGCCTGGGCCCTCATTGAATGCAAAAGAGAAATTTGATGTGCAGCATCAACTCATATCCAAAAAAGATTTCAGAAAAGTGGCACAAAAGATGAGAAGTAGATGACACATTAACCTAAGAAAATATCCTTCTTTGTTATAAATTATGATTGGGAAGGACTTGGGAGCTAAGTGGTTCAGCTTGCCCACAGCAACTTGTCAGCCTAGGGCTCAAGATCTTAAAGGGATTGTGCCCACCTCAGGATGATTCACCTCTTTTTATCTCCACAGAAAATAGTCCAGTGTAACCCTGCATTCTAAATTACATAAAACTAGTAACAGTTCAGATAGACTTTTTCTGCTACTTGTCAGAATGAAGCATATATCTAAGTTCAAAAAAGAAGGAATGTGAAGAAGGATGTGGTGAGCAAGGTCTATAAAGGTACTTTAATTCCTTGAGGAAAACCCCAATGGACTGTCACAGAAAATAAAAGCCAACAAATAGAAATCCAGCATCATTCCACAGAGTTTAAGAAAACCATATCCCTGCCCTTTAGAATTCACTGAACAGGACAACCTGGAGAAAATCACATTAGCCTTGAAAGAGCAACAATTCTTCATCTGAGGTATTTTTACTGGTGTAATATTTCAGTGTCTCACACTTGTAATTATCTAAACTTCAAGTCTTTGAGGTACAGCAATCCTCTTACCTCCTTTCACAGATGAGAGAACTGAGAGATGGTGCAGGGTTCTGGATCAGGAGCAGGATGTGTCAGCAGCAGCACAGCACCCACACTTTCTACAGCTGCTCTCAGAGCTGCAATTTCTTCCCTGCAAGAAAGGTTTGTCTGTTCATGGAGCAGCCACCAAATCTCTGCTGGACAGCACAGGCCATGCAACTCTGCAGCTGCTACAATCAACTGAGGCTTCTCTAAACCCCTGTTCAGAGAGGGAGGAATCAGCAAGGTGTGGAAGAATGGCTAGGGATATTCTCAGTCACTCCCTGAAGGACACAGGCCAGGAAAAAAAAACGTGTCAGGATTTTACACAGCTATTTTCCTCACTGCCATGGCACCCTGTATCTCTCAAGATGGCACTTCTATTTGAATCAAGC
>WAAG01063854.1:57507-87783 GCA_013390105.1 Tichodroma muraria | reverse complement strand
TTGGGGTCTTGATCATCCTAGAAAAAATAGTACTTACCTTTGTAAAGAAGAATGGTGCAAAACTGCTTTTATTGCTGGTGAAAACAGTAAAATGACAGACAATAGAAGAATTAAATGATGATGTCTGTCCATATATTTCAGACACAAAAACAGTGGCCTTTCTAGTTTCGCATTTCTTGGTTTTTTGATGAAAGTTTGCAGGACTTTGTAAGAGATTAGAATAAGCCTTTGATACTTTTCTGATCAACTTCCTATTGGCAACTAGCCCTTAGCCAAGAAAATTCCACATATGGACCACAGGGGAAAAAAACCCCAAAACTATCCTCTGGTCTGCATGCTTCCTACAATGTCCATGAGCTACAAACTGGAGCACAGCAAAATGGGCTTGCTGTGCAAAGTTCTGCTACCCAGTACAACGTAGGGAAAGTCAAATTATTCACAGCAGAGTCACACCTCGAGCAAAACAATGCAGTTCTACTGGTCAGGCTTATGACTTAAGAGGAGCCAAGTCCCTCTTCCCCTGCTACTATACCAAGCACTGCTCACAATATGAGGCTGTCTCCCTGTGGCTTTGGTTCAGGCCCAGATATAACTCTGATGCTCAGTTACACATCCAACCACATTTCAGGAGGCCAAAAATCACACCACTAGCCAGCAAAACTCCAAACCCTATTGCACATACCTCTGATGCAACTGAAAGGTTCTTAGTCAGGGTGCCAGAGGCACACAAACATTGGCAGTGCTGCAGATTTTGCAATCCACGGTGGCAAAGGGATTGCTGCTAGTTTACAAAACACAGCCACTGACATGCTCCTCTTGGCTCCCTGCCAGCATGCTGTCCTGAGATCCCCTCTCACAGTCAGGATCTTTTTGACTTTGACACAATCAAACCGTGGTACCGACCTGTCCCCTGACAGTCCTCAGATCCCTGTTCCGGGTACTGGAATCAGACTGCCAATGGTGGAAGGTGTGAGGCTGAGGGTGGGATGTGAAGGAAGCCACATGAACCCTGAATCATGAAAGATGATGACAAAGAGGCAGGAGACAGGTCAGGTAGGAAAGATGCTTGTTGGGTACCATAAGAAAAAGTTTGTATTTCACCCTGTGTTTAGAAGTGATTGTGCTTAAAATTTGGAGGCCAAATCCTTCCCTTGAACTTGTGTCTCTGAGTAATTCTGAGCAGCTCAGAAAGGGAAGAGTTATCTTGACTCCAAGGTAATTAAAACCCCGACTTTTACAGCATCTGACTAATAGGATTGCAACCTTGCAGCAAGCCTGAAGGAGCTGTGGGCTTATCAGGAATGCCAGCTCTTATGTCATCATTAACTAATGACACACTATTCATACCCACCTGGAGATGAAAGTAAAAATTTGCACATGTAATATCTGCTTTTTCTTATGTTTCCCTAATAGACTTAGAAAACAGAAACTTGTAACAGGGCCCAACCCTGCATTCATAGAAAATTTCTATGAATGCCAGTGTGATTGAGGGCATACAAAGAACACAAGCCTGGGAAATGTCTATGTGAGAATTTCACACTTTGAATTCTAAAATAAAAAAGCTGCATTAAAGTATTACTGTACTATAAGTGCAGGTGGTCCTGAAGGCTTTTAGAAATACCAAAACACTTGGTCTTCAATCTCATGGTAATCACATTGTTGATTGTGTCTGTGGAATGTGTTTAACCCTTAGTACGGAGTTTTCTATGCAATATTTACCTTCTTCCTTTACCTTCCCTATTTGTAACATATGAAAACCTATGAATAGATAAACATTTTGAGAAAATGTATGTTGCAACTATTGTGTAAATAGCCATGCAGACAAGCTGGCAAAAGCATGCAGCCAAAAATGCACATCACCTCCTGGACCTTGTGACAGGCAGGTGTAAATCCCTGCTGTTCACTTCTGTGCAGGGAACAGCCAAGGCTTATATAAGAAGTTTTTACAAATTTGGACAGCAGCCTGAAAACTTTGCAGAGCAATAATTGACAACTAAAGGAATAAGAGCCTTGAATTAAACATGAGTGTGCTTGAATTCTGCAATGGTATAGGCGCCTTGCTTGCTTGTGCAGGTACATAAAGCTATGCAGCCAAAATAAGGGTGCTGCTACTTTCCTTACCTTTGCAGCTAACATTTTCTGCAAGGATAATAGTTGAGCCATGGCTGGAAATACAGACTTCATGTAGCCAGAAAGCCAAGGCAAGGTTTGGTCAATCGTCCCTGAATTCTGAAGAAGTGTACTTAAGTTTTTCAGTAGCCCTTTGCAGTCTGATAAATCATACAAATAATTTTCTGGTTAAACTAGAAAATGTGGTTCAACTACACCAATTTTGTTACACAGGTGATGAATTAGTCAGCTTGCAGTACATGTGCATTAAGTGTGATTATTTGGAGAAGAACTTGTGATTTATTTCAGAGGGAATTTTAAGGTAATTTTCTCCTGTGGGGAGACTTTGCCTTGAACTGTTTGTCTTCCTCTCCGTGGCCAAACACTGCTCTCTAGCTACTTCCCCATTTGAATTCTCCTAAATTTACTATTCACTGGAGAGCTTTTTTTTTTTCTTTCCCCCAAGATCAACAGGGAAAAAAATCTCTCTCAGGCTTACTCATTTCTGAATCTATCCTGGTCTTCATCACTGATACAAGTGATAAACATGAAACCATGTTCACCTATTTATTCTCTGGCAAAACCAGTCTGCAGTATGTCTGTCTCTTGAGTTGTCAGCCCTTCAGGGTGAGGATGGCTTTCATTTGTATTATCCAGCACTGAACTCCTTGGCAGGACACCGAGCAAAAGAATTAAACAACAGGGGGAAACATTCATTAAATCTAAAGAGAGGACATTTATTTCCTATGCTGTTTTTTAGTGCTGCTTCCATGTAAAGAACGTGGGGCCAGGCTCTTGACTGGAATGCAGTCCAAAAACATCCTGGTGATCTGCACCGTCTGAGAATCTATCTGGAATTCTCAGATGGTGCAGGAGTTGAAGGATCACTAATCTCCCTTTTTCCCTTTAAATTTTAAGAAAGAAAGTAAAGAAGAGTCTCCTAGGGTGATGCTCTGCACAACAGCCCAGGTGCATGAGATCTGTCCCACTTTTGCTGTATCCTTGTGCAGATCAGCTCTGGTGCCTACAAAACTGGATTCAATGGTGGTCCAGGAATCAGGACCACCATTGAATCCAGGCTGGAGCTGCCTAAGGCAGGGCTGGATGGAGTCTGTCATGCCCGGGGCAGGTGGTGGCAGTCCCAGGCAGGAGTGATAACAAGAACTGGCCCAACCCTCTCGGAGTTAGGGGTTCCAGCTTCACCACTGGCTCCCAGCCAGGGAGAGTGAGAAAAGCAGAGGCTTTCTTCACGGGATTTTTGGAAACTTTTTGTGGAGAAATACTGGCATGCTCTTTAATCCTTTAATGAGAGATTAAATTTGGGATGGGCTACAACAGTCAGAATTCTGGGAGAGTTTTGCCAGTCACACAGACTGGCCAGTGGGATTTAGAAGATATGCTGAGAAAGAAAAAACATTCTCATTCATCACATTTCCTTGTGCAATTCCACACATTCAGAGACAGGAGCAGACTGTTTTCCCACTGTGAAACCTGACCAGACCTTCCTGAGATTGTAGGCAAGTCTGAGTGTAGCTGAATACTCTCCAGTTCTGGCGAAATCAGTGTGAGGGTTGGGGCTGCCATATTGTTTTGATGTAGAAATAGAAGGAAATGGTCTGAGAGAAAATAATAATAAGAAAGATTTGTTTTCAGGGGTACAGTTCAGAGCAAAAAAATTGAGCCTTGTGTTGGTCAATCAGCTCCCCCTAACAGCTGACTGTCTGCAGCACCTGCAGCTTGTATAAGGTGTGTGAATGGTGGGAGAGGAGAGGAGGAAGCTGGGGTCTGACCAGGGTGCAGTGAGGATTGGTATTCCAGAGCAATGCCCATAAGAAATAACTCAGTACCATTTATTATATACTGCACAAGGGGTGGGAGCAGTCAGATAAGGTGAATGCGTGAAAAACCAGGTTTGTTTGAACTTTGGCCTGGTTCCTCTCAGTGTTTGCTTGGTTTATACCAGGGTAAAACCACTACAGAATTCTCTTGATAAACACATCAGTGAAAGAGAGGCCAGTCTCCTCACCCTTCACATACTCTTCCAGCCTGTGATCACACTGGCCCTTTCAGTCTGTGATAGACAGTGACTCTGCAAGCATTTGGGTGCAGTTAGATGCCTTCACTCACCTTCTGACTAAGCCAAGAGGTATCCCCACATCACAGATTTGTTTTCATCACAAAACCACAAGGAAATGATCAGCCATAACTCAATTATTCTCCAGAGTGAACTCGAGGCACTGCAGTGAACTCAGAGGACGTAATTCAAAGGGAAATGGGGAAACTGCCAGAGATCTGGCTGGATAAACTTAAACAAAAGAATATCTGGCTTATTTTAGACTTAACTGAAATAAATTTGCTTCTCAAAGCTAAGTTCATAGCCTCAGCTCCTGTTCCCCATCACATTATGAAAAGGCAGCACTGACAGATGAGCTTCCAGCAGCTGCTTCCAGTTCAAGGTGTGTTTATTTGGTGGCAGTACTGGATTAGCAGATTTAGTCTCTTCTCCCTTCACCACTGGTTCCTCCCTCGCACCACCCATCTGAGATGCTGGGACCAATGTTTGCATCTCTGTGTAGAAAGTGGATCAGGGAACTGATGTGGTTGAAAAACAGCAGAAGGTCCTGTTCCGCTCCCAAGGTTACTCTTCAGAGAGTCTCTTCCCCTACGCACATGAAACCTGATATAGGCACCCCTGTTCACAGCTTTACACTGTCCAAAAGAATGTGTGAACTTCCATCAGACACTGGGGGGGCTACAGGGGCCCCTCTGGAACCTCTTTTAAATCCAAACTGCCACTGTAAGAACTGGGGTAATGCCATACAAATTTACCCCTAGCACTTTATCATTCCAGGATGGAAATTACCTCTGCTGCCTGGCCTCAGAAGCAGAGCAGCAGTGCACCAGGTTTGTCACCAGAAAGGGTCAATCAAACAACACAGATTAAAACAGAACAAAGCAGTCCCTTTCAAACGAAGGTTTCCTCCCACAAGATCTTTCCCCTTTTCTTTAAATTATGCATGCAGATCACCATGCAGAAAAGCACCTAACAGCTTTTCTCCATGCTGAAAATGCAACTTTTGAGTAGCTGAAAGTCAGTAAGTAACCTGAAAAAAAAGTTATTTCTTTTTCCCCAGGCAAGACAAGGGACAGCCCATGATTGATGCTTATGTAAGCACCTGTTGGGCTACAGAACCCCAGTGCTGCTGGGACTGGGACTAGCCAGAGGACTGGAAAAGCTTCCTTTGCCTTCTCAGGGGATGTGCTGGCTGTGAGTACAACATGAGAATGGGAATGGTGGTGTGTTTCTGAAGGGATTTACTTCGGCCCATGTGACATCCTGCTCAGCTTTTCCTTGCTGTCAGCAGGAAGTCAGGATTACAGCTGATCCCCACTGCTGGCTGGGCTGAGGTGGATGAGAGAGCCCCGAGGCTACGAGGGGAGAAGGCTTCTCTACATCTCCTGCGTATTACCCTCATCCCTGGTAAAGGGCATGGACAAATTAGCCAACTTTAAGGGTTATTCTAATTTATAGCAGCGAAGAATGCGCCTCTGGGAGCCATTATACCAGGCAAGGGTAATTGGAGAGCTAACACCCTTTAGCTAGATGTCCTTCTCTGAACACTCTGTGCTTGGAAACTGCTAAGAAGGAGCCAAATAGCACCAGTTTGGATAAAATCCCTATTGGGCATGACAGTATTACATTCCTTAGCTAAAAATTGCTGGCATTGCCCCATGCATGCACAGTGTGGGTCTGTTCTAAGGCTGTGGAACACCTGAGCCTCTCCCCTGGTACACAGAGTCCCTTCTTGTGAAGAACCAAGCTCCAGTCCACTTCATACACCATCAGCCTGGCTGCTGCACTTCCCACAGCCACTCCTGCTCCCTGTGCCTGCAGCTGCTGACTTAGGCTCTTGTGTTTAATATCAAGCCCCTCTTCTACTGTTTTGCAATGGTCTCAGCCCAATTGACCAGGGCACATCACCCCATCTACCCTCTCCATTCCCAGGATAAATTTGCAGTAAAAGTGTGCAGAAGGGATTATTCAGCACATGAAGAGGTTTTCCAAGACACACTGTGGTGGAAGCTGGTCACTGTTTGAAGGGTATGTGCTTGCTAACTCAGCCACACCTTTGCTTCAGGCACTATTGCAACAACTCGCAATTTTGACTCTCCCTGTAAATCTGATGCCTGACTAAGTATGTGCCAGTATCTATTTTTTAACCACAGTCAGCTCAATGGCCAGCCAATAGAGTGTCTGATGCTCAAAGGAGTGCAGCAGAATATAGTCCATCACACAGAAGCTATGACATGAAATCAGCTGACTCGGATCATTTTTTACAACTATAGGCATTTCCATGCATCTGTTTTAAGAACCACAAAGACCAGGTTATGCTATGAATATGGTAGCTTAAATCTAAAGTAAATTTCACTGGAATTGATTTCCACTGATACCAGACAGAAGAAGGTAAGAATTAGGCTCTTATTCCAGATTTATAACAGAAGAACTAACAGCAGAATGTACAATTTTCATCCGGTAATAGCTAATGATTAAATAAAGCAAAAATGAGTTTTGACAAGCAGCTGGTTTGATAAAATTTATAGACACAGAATCAGATTCTCTGCCTCTTGCAATTTACATAGTCATTCAGACCAGCACTAAGTGACTTTAACTCTCTATTACTCCAAGCCAAAGGTCTCTCCCACCCAACATGATAAAGGTAAAAATAATTGTATATGCATGAGAAATACAGAACCAGGTTCAGTAGAATTTCATTGCATCTTTCCTTGTGAAAATTTTATGTCCATGAAAAGTTCTTATGTTTCAGTTGTGACAGTGCATAAAAATGAAAGCTCTCAGAGCTATTCTGGAAAAATGGAATGTTAAAAATAGGTATTTTGGAAAAATAATTTAACCACAATTATTTTTTTGAGTAAAAAGCCATATCTTCAGCTTCTGCAAACTGACCTTAACCCAAAGAGCGGATGAGAATGATAAAGTGTGGCAGAAAACAGGACTGGTAACTCACTGCTTTTTCTACCTTAGGCTATTTGTTATGCCACTAAAATAAAGGATAATTTGGCTTCTAATATTCCTGATGAGAACCTTGAAGAGAGATTCTGAGAAAGCGTGGCCTTAAGCTACTGGCCAAACTCTGACACAGGAAAAAGAGGTGAGTATGATTCCTGGGAAAAGCAGAGCTTCGTGTTCTCCTTTCTAGAAAGCATGCCAGGAGAAGCAGAAGAGATGAAGTGGACTGGTCACTTGAAGTGGCCAGGAAATGTTAACAGCAAGAAGGATCAAGAAGTTGGCTCAGATACCACAGCCAGGTATACACCTGACAGGGGGACTTCAGTAGCTCTAAATGCTAGGGATTTTTGTAATCAGTGTTTATTCTGACTAGACAGGACAGATAACTTGTCAGGAATAGGGAAGGATAAGCACTGAGAAGGTTTGCAACAGGTACACAACATAAAGAAGCACAATGGTGCTTTTTCCACTGCACCACCTATTTCTTAACACTACAGCTGCCCTAATTTAACCAATATTTGAATTATAAAGAAAAATATTATCTGAAAAGTATGCACAGGTTGCTGCAAGACAAGGTGGAGCAGAACATAGAGAATATTAGCTAGTTTGTGACTCATCTTCCACACCTTCACTAACTCTGAAGCAGTTTACTCCCCTTTTATTGTGGAGAGATACTTTGCACATACTATAGAATTGAAACCAAAACGTAGGACTTAACATAAGCCAGATGAAACACTGCAGATTTACATACAGCTTTCCCATGGAGATAAGCCTTCAAGAGTCCACTGAAATACAAATTAAGCTTTTATCCCCTTATTAATTCTAGGAGACTTTTTTGCTTGTAATTGATGAAGATAACACTCTTCCATAATGTGATAAATATATTGCAGTAAATTGCATTAGACACATATATGACGTATACCTAAAACACAAAAGGACATAAATTAGAAAGTAGAAATTAAGTAAGTAATTAGTAATAACTAGAAGAGTACAATAACCTTATGATCTTTAATTGATGGCTGTGAAGTCTCAGCCTAGAGTCCCCAGTCCCCTGGCATGCCTCTCCTAAATTTCTCTGAATGTCTAAATTACCTGCTTGTTACAACAGCTCTCATGCTTTAGGTCACTGCAAGAGGAAGTGGCCAGAATGACAGAGTGGCTGCACTGCAGGGAATGGCTGAAGCCTGGTATCTATGCACAGAGCTGTGCAATGACAGGACATTGAATCACACTGCCACGAAAGTTTAATTTTCTTCAGCTTGTACCAAACACCACCCAGAGGCACAGAGCACAATGGCTTCTTGAGGGCCACTCTGATATTAAGGAAAAGAAGGAGAATGCAAGGAAGTGAGTGCTGACTGTGATGTTCAAAGAGATGACAGAAAATAAAAAAAGTACATCCTCCTGTATGTTAGGCTTTTCTTGATCCAGGATGCAATAGTCTGTCCTTCCCCTGCATCAGCTGTGCCAAGGTGCTCTTCATCCAGCCATGGAATATGCACATGATGGTGAATTTTCAGGTGGACAGGTAGAGGCAGCATAAGGCTCCTTTTCCCTCTTGGAATGGACTGAAAAATAGCATCTTATTCTCCTAATACAGGCACCAATTATTCTGCTAAAAACAATAAGAAAAATTCAGTTTAAAAGTCCTGTTCCCTTAGGAAACAGATTGAGATAATTTCATCAGATATATTCTGGAAAGCTGTTACTCCAGACTATGGAGAACTGTAACCTGAGCAAAAAACCCCTCTTAAATAGTGGGCCAGCTGTCCACAGCACAACCATGTTACATCCCCATGAAATTAAAAGCACAGTTTGAACCAGTAATCACTGAATTAGTTTATAATACAAGCAGGCTTCACCTTAGAGTTAAGCAGGTGTTGATTAAAGCAGTTCTTGATTAAAACTCACTCCTATCTCTGCTAAGGGAGAGAAATTGAGCTGTCTGAAACATGCACCTCCCAGCCACATTGCAGACACAGCCTTCACCTGCTGTCCTGTGTTCAGAGGCATTATGAAGACAAAGCCTCTCACGAAAACAAAACCACAACTCTCCTGACAGTTAGATGAAATACCAAACAGAACACAAAACAAAACAAAGCCACCACTCTGCCAGCTTTTTTGGAAGTTTTCTCTTGCTTCTGCCATAGAGAGCTCCCACACTGAGGCAGGAACTAATGCGTGCAGCCGCCTGCTGCTGAGCCTGGATTCAAGCCATAAATTGCAGCTTAAATACACTGAATAGTCCTGGGTTCAGTGGGGTCTGAACTTTCTGTTACAGAAGTCTTCTGAGTACCTAATCTGGCTGTGCAGTACAGCCTGGAATTAGGAGCTAGGCAGCCAGGTGAAGGCAATTGTGCTTCTTAGGTGTTGATTATATTGAGGGAAAAGATGCCAAACAGGGTGGGTGCCTCTTCTGCAGCAGACCAGACATCATGCTGGAGCTGCCACAGTGTGTGTGAGATACACACACACTTCCACAGAGTGTGCCAGATCTGGAAGCTGAGGCTAAAACTATTCCCAGGTCTTCTGGACTCTTTTAAATGAGCTCTAAATAGGTTTGTCTAGGGGAGAGACATCGCCACTACTCGAACTGGCCATCCTGCTGGTAAGCTGCCCATGAGCTCACACAAGCCACAGTCATTTCACAGAGCGTGTGAGCCCACACTCACACATCACACACACACCCCACAAGGTGGCCCAGACAGCAGCAAGGCTGATACCCCTGGCTGTGTCCTTCAGTCCTGCCCTGCATATACTGACAAGGCTCTGGATATCCCAGTTAGACATCCCCTGATGTAAATTTCGGCAGCAACAGAATCATGAGTATGACACAAAGATCAGCAATGGAAAAAAACATCAGACAAAAGCTGGGGAAGGTTTTGTTGGAGTTTATTTAGTAAAAGGAGAAGTTGCTTATCACAAGGAATAAAATATCATGTGAATAAAAAGAACTTGTTTCAGCTGTCTGTTTAAACTTTTCTGTGCACCTTTTCCTCTGTAAAAATCTTGAAATACACCTGCCTCCATTTACAATGCGCCGATGTTGCAGTTTACATCCAGTCCTCCGAGGCACTTGCATGTTACTGGGTATTGCCAGGCAACTACAGCTCTCGGTGACATAAAAGAAATTGGGGATCTTCAGCAGAAGATAATTAGTATCTCTATGGATGCTCTGAGAACCCGATTCAAAGAGAGATGTGTGACTTTTCTCTACTTACACACCTGTATCCCTTGGAAGAGTGACGTGTAAGTGCCTGCTAACTTTCCTGGTAAAAGCATTAACATTTTTTTTGTGATCAGACCCTTTCTGACACAAGCTGTAAGTCAAACAGAGAATTTCAAGAGTGAAAGCAAAGAATCCATACAAAGCTCTGTCTTTAGCCTGAAACAGCAATGAGCTCATGTCCTGATAAAAGGCTAAACACTGAGCACAGCTAGCAAGATCAGAGGATTTCCTCACAACACAGTCTCAGCCAGCTTCTATATTTTGCTTTGTTTCACATTGCAATAAAAACATCCACTAAACAGGAACAGAACAACCTGCCTCAGTGTCAGGCACCAGCCCATCTTCCTGCCAGCTGGCAGGGAAACTTGTGAGATGGCCAGGGACCTGCCCTGCCTGCCTGTTAGGTGGGTCCCAGCTGCCTGGGAGGGTAGAAGTCAAGCCACAGGGCCACTCTAGCCAGCAGCAAATGCCAGGCACTCTTCTTGCTCATACATGCGGAGATAATTTGAGTCACCACCCTCCCAGACAAGCCAGCGATAAAAAACCCCACCAAACCCAGGTTTTCTGACAAGGCAGGGATGTTATTCATGGTTTCAACATGAGAGGGGCATTTGCCAGAGGAAAAGGGCTTCCCTGGCAATGAGGTGGGGAGGGAGCACAGCGGTACTAGGTTAAAAGGAGGACAGAAGGTTGTGCTTGAGCCTCAGGGAGCACCCTCTTTCCTACTTGTAGCTATGTCAGGAGATCCTTCCCACAAAGGGTGTTTGAGCTCTTGTCCTCATGCAAACAAGACAGAACAGGTCTGGCATGAGTGGGATGGATGTTTTCAGGGCCACACCTATCTCACAGAAACTTGTGTGGAAGCCAGCTCTGGCAAGCGCCAATAAAACCTGCAATCAGTGGAAACTTTCATACTAAATGTGTCCGGGCTGACTTTCCTTTCAAAATAATACAGGATGAGGCTGCAAGGTTTGTAAGCAAGTCCATTTTTTACAGGACTGTTTAGAGCACAAGCCTGTGTTCTGTTGCAGTGGCTGAAATGTGAGGCAGCCCAGCACAGGGAGAAACTCCCTGATGGACACGGTACGGCCCCGGGGAATAAGGGGGGATTGCCAAATGTCCCCTCCCCACCAAAGAGCAGCATTTGGGAGAAGGGGAGGGTGCACACCCTGTGTGCTGTACATCCACCTCTTTTCCTTGCTAATGACTGAAACTAGTGGCAGATTCCTATCCCTGATACCATCTCGGGACTTTAGACTGGAAATGGCTGTTGCAAAACACTGTGGTTCCACTGTTTACTCTGTAGAATCTACAAGTTTCAGGTCGGCCACCAAAATGAGATCTACTATTTACCCAGGTCTTTAGGGAAATTAAACATCCATCACAGCACCATATAACCAGATAGTTTAAAACAAAATGCAAACCTGATAGTCCTCCTAAGCCTGGATTATGAAAATATGCAAAAGCAACACTAATATCCCCAGAGAGATACAGCTGTGTAGTCAAAAGAAGAATTTGGCCACATTCTGGACTTTTACAGATCCGTCAATATTTATTTGTTGTGACCTGCATTCTCACGACTCTAAGCACAGCTGAAACCGCTCACTGAACATGTCCAAAATCAATTGACCTTGACTCCAGTCCTGGGTGAGAATTAAGCAAATTACATATTTTAACTTGTGGGTTTCATCAGGATTAAATCCTATGCAAAAGGATCCGAATGTAATGTGATAAAAAAAAGCTGGTTTTCTACTTTATTTTTAGAAAATTGATCGATAGGTTTCTCTCCAAACTAACAAACTCTGCTACTGAGCAAAGGCCAAACGTTGAAAATTATATCCAGAGGAGTAATTTTTTATAGGAAATCATAAGCAATGGAAAACAAACTATTCTAAGTCAAGTGCAAGTGCAGCCTTAAGTAGGACTTTCACTATCAACTAAGGCTTTAATAAATGCCTTAATTTTAAGACTAATTACTTTGATTCTTATTCCAGAGACTTGAAGGCGAATTGCCATTCTACTGTAAAATAATCCCGTGTAAACCAAACTAAAAGTAAACTTTCATGAAGAACAAAATGACCTGTTTGAAATTATCCATATTTCCCATTTGCTATTTATTCACTTTCTTTTAATTTTGCATCAGGCAGAGGGCAAGATCCCTTCATTGCACAAGGGAAAATCTCAATGGCTGTTAATCTGATTTGATGCTACTTTGCCTGCATCCTTTGCTATGCCAAGGAACCTGGCACTGAGGGTTTCAGAGAGGTCTATGGGAAGAATGCTGGATGCTTCCTGCAAAAGCATTTCCTGAACCACTGACTAGCTTGTGAAAACCCCCACAGGTTTTCCTTGGTCAAAGTGTCATCACTGCTACATTTCTACACTGTCCCACTCTACTGGGCAGTAGTATTTTTCAAACACAGCCTAACAAGGAGCAAAGCCACATGCTCAGAGCTCAGGGAGAGCTGAGCCCTGCTCCTCTGTGGGCTCTGGGAGGAGCTGGCGGCTGTGGCTGACCCAGCCTGCCTGGATGCTGAACTGCTGCGCCACAGAGAGAATCCTAATTTGTTCTAACAGGATGGGCGTACGCCAGGCCGTGTCCCCAGCCAGTGTAAATCACAGGAGCCCTCCTGAAATCAATGCAATTATGCCAATTTTCATAGATTCATAGATTTTCAAGTCAGGAGGGATCATTGTGATTTACATGTTGGCTATAGCTGTGATCTATGTTGTAAATGAGAATTTTTACCAGCTGGGAGGATCTAGCCCTTCAATGCATTTCAGGAAGTCTCATCTTTCAGTCAGATAAATTCTTCAGAGCAGCTGCTTTGCTGCAGAAGATTTTTTAGCTCTGCAGGAGAATAGCAGAGCCGTCGTGGGAAGGGCTACTTACACCTTGATGAGAGACCGAGAGGAGCTTGATGAGAGACCGAGAGGAGCGAAAAAGAAACAGCACAAAGTACTGCCTGGAGCAGAGGACTGGGTCAGGGAACAGCAAAGGTGATTGAGCAAGGAGGGAATGACAACTTGATGGAAAGCATCTGGATGTGCTGTTCCAGATAACTCCGGCAGCTAAATGAAGGCAGGCACAGAAAGCAAGGAAGCAGCTTTTGAGGGTAAATACCATGTTTTTCCTTCCTCTTGCACCAGTTCAGCAGGGAATTTCTAGGCTGGGTGGGGTTTTGAGATCTTTCCCTGCCCCTTTCAATTCCTGGCTGCTTCCCTGGGCATCTTGCTGCTTGCCTGGCCTCCCTCAGCCCCTGAGCCAGCTGCAGACAGCCTTGCCTGCAAGGGAGAAAGATATTCTTGTATCCTTGCTTGCAAGAGGCTATGAATCAGTGGACCTGTCAGTACACTGATTGTCTCACAGGAGGATTTGCACTGATCACTTAGGAAGGTTGAAGGTAATAATTAGTAGGTTTGTATCTTTTCGCCCATTTTTCCCTATTTACCCTTTCCTATCAGACAGGGTGGATATTTGAAGGCTAAGATATCAGTCACTGAGGGAGAGCTGCACTGAGGTTTGAACTTGTGTTTTGCAGTGCATTTCCCTTCACCATGACAGCTATAAATCCCTTTCTTTTGTATTGTGAAAGCATCTCCACATGCTGCTTTGTGAGCAAATCCACAAAAAAACACAAATCCAGGGAAAAGGACCTGGCATGGCAGTGAGCTCTGCCCAGCAGCCTGACAACACCCAGGGACTGGCAGTGATATCCTGAAGCCCAGGATTAGCACAGAAGGGAAAATGAGGTGGCCTTAAGGAACCTTTTAGAAGCTCCATCATTCCTCAAAGAAGGAAGAGAATTAAAAGCAATGGGTCCAGTCCAATGCTCTGGGTGACTGGCACTGGTTAGGTTTGGTTTTACTGAGAAAACATGTCAAAGCAATGAATCTAGAGCTAGTCAAATAAGCTGTGGTCATTTTGTTTCATCTCACAGACCAAAAGAAGGCTGGCTTAAATGGAGCAGTTCATCTGCATTGCCCAGAAGATGTTTATGTCATAAAGCCTTCATAGGGAGGAAGGACTCAGTCTATTTGCAGTCAGCTGAGGGTCTGAGATCTGGTCAACTCTTTTACTATGGCAATCCCATTGCTTAATCTTAACTCATCCAACTCAAACCAGAGTAAGTGAGACAAAAATTCTGTAGGCTTAAGTAGGGCTAGGGAATTCAAGAGGTCCTGGTGAGAGAAAGGGTTCATATATTTAATTCATGGACCAGACTGTGTGCTGAGGTAAGTAAGCCTGGCTTTGAGGGAAGGCTGATGCTTATGAGAACTGGAAATTTCTGGGATATTTCTCAGATACATTAAGGCCACATTTTTGGGGTGTTGTAACTGGATTTGGGTTTTCCTGTGCTTTATTTCAATAGCTGTGGTTACTTGAGTAGCTATTTCCTACAAGCTGAGATAAAACTGCTCTTTCCATTTCTACACAGTAAATACAGAAAGCTGTCTAAAATTTCTCAAGTCATGCAAAATACATCACACTGCCATTAAATCTTGCCCACAAATGCAGCAGTCAGAGAGCAAGGCCTGATCTCTCCTTTATTTCCTAACCCAGCCCTAATTCCAGTCCGGAACATACAAAACATCTCTGGAATGGCATCAAGAATATGAACACAGAGTGCTTCTCTTTCCATGATTAATTCAATTCACAATGCTTGAGGAAGAGTCTATAAACACACGCATGCATACACAGCAGCCGTCTAACGAATTATGCAAAACGTTTGCTTCATTTTTAGTTTTGCAATCAACCCTCAATTTGATTAGCAGCTCGCTGACACTCACCTGGGAAATTTTTCAGAGCTGACTTTTGCTGCTGTGGATGCACGTTTCAGTCATTCTCCACCAATGCAGCAGCAACCCCCAAGGCCCCAGTGGGGGAGGGAAAACATGAGGCTGGGAAAGGCACTGCTCATCTTGCCTTTCTGGTTTACACGACCACTGAATCCCACTCGATTTCTCTGCTGGGTTGGCTTGGACACAAGGGGAAGAGAGGGGGAAATTAGCGCTCAGCCCCTGTGCACACGTAGCCTCTTGGGAAAAACATCTCTGTCTCTGGAATCTCCTTTGTTCTTTCCTTAATTGCAGACTGATGCTGCAGGATTTTGAAGCAAGACACAAGAACTGCTATTCACAACTAGCTATTTCCTAAAAAGTGTTGGTTTCTGATTGCTGCTTAATTCCTCCTGATGTCACTGTTCAGAATTACATTTAAAATGCCAATCCAAAACACAAGATAATGGTGCAGAAAATCCAAAGAAAAGCATTGCAAGCTTGAAAAAAAGCATGTGTGAAATACATTGGTCTAATTCAGAAGAAGGAAATAGTGCTGAAAGAGTCAGAAAGGTAATTGGGGACTTTCTGGACAGCTCCTCCTTCTGTGGGGTACATTTCCACAGGGACTGTGACTTGACTGCACGGTGGACCTGAGATTCACATCATCAGGATATGAGATGAAGGACTCCTAAAGACAGTATGGAAAGTAGCTGAAAGTAACTTGAATTACTTGAAGATTAAGCAGGCAGGTAGTATTCAGGGATTGGTTACTGCTGCTTGATCACTGTAAGTCCTCTGAATCAAAACCTGAGCTCAGAACATGGATTAATCCAAAACAAAACCACTTCAGCCTCAGAAGGTTTTTTACTGTGGACTCAAAATGGAGGGAAAAATTAATTCTCATTAGAAGCAAAGACGACACAAAATTCTGCATGTCTGTTTTTGGGGGTAGGGTAGGTGGGGAACATCACTCTTTTTAAAGTAAACTCACTTCTAAACAGAACAAAAAATAAAATAGAATTGTTTCTGTAGAACCAGAAATTCTATACTTCTGCAACACTGAGGCAGCATAAACATGGAATATATAGACAGAAATATGTAAATACACTGGCAAATGTTGCAATAGAAGAATCCAGATCTAAATGAGGAAATCAGAATGAAATGTTTTGACTTGCAATAAATGAAACAATTTGACCTTACCACAGTGAAATGAGAAAATCAAAAGACAATTGTTACTCATTTTCCTATTTTAAATTTTGATACATTTCAAAAAAATAATTGATTTTTGACAAAAACACTTTTACAAAGAGGAGACCACTCCACTGATTTTTTTTGTTTAACCTGTTCTACTAAAAGCTTCTGACAACAATGCTCTATGAGGCAAATCTTTGCATTCTTCTGCACCTGAGCACTTCTCTGGAAGTTGCTCCTTACCTTGAACTCTTAGTCTGCTCTGTAGCTCCAAATCCTCCCTGCTCATCTGTTTCAAGTCAGAGAAGAACCCCACACAACTGAAATCCAACCTAAGCCTACCAAGCCTAGGCCTAGGCCTAGGCCTTAGTAGGCCTACCTAGCCTACCAAGGATTATGATAGATCTCATATATTCTAATCTAAAAATTCAGTTCTGGCAGTTAAAACTAAAGCAGGTGCTTATTTTTTACTCCTGGAATCATGGCAGGTCTCTCGGTGAGACCCTGGTTCCACTCTCAGCTGCCCTGAATGGCTCCATGTTCTCTCTCCTGTTGTTAAAAGGGATGTGCTCTTCTCTTCCTCCACTGAGTAGCTACAAAGACTCCTCTGACATGGTTTTCACCACTTAGCTATCCACAGCAATAAAAACGAAGAATCGAAGGAAATAATCTGGAAATAAACACAGGAAGTTGCATGGGGCCACAAGCAGAGCTGGTACAGCTTAGTGTAAACCCAGGATGCTCCAAGGACCACCTGAGGAGTTCTGGGCTTTGTGAAGGCTCGATTGGAGACCAATCCTAAATGATCAGGAACTGTGAGAAGTATTTGGTGGACAGTGTTTTGCCTTGGAAGAGGAAAGGAGAGCTGTTCTTATTGTCTGAAGGAGATACTGCAGCTGCAATGGGGCTGCAGCTGCTTCTGCTGATGGAAGATACCAACGCATTTTTCACAAAGTATGCATGTGCCCCAGCCAACTCCCCACTGAGAAAACCCTTCCAGTCCACCTAATTTCTTCTTGCAGCTTCCACAGAACACGTCATGTTTCACTGCCTCTCCACAACTGTGGTGTAGCATCATTCTTTGTTTCCAAACATCTGACACATCATCTCTGTGATAGATGAAAGGATTCATACCAATTATTACGTGGCGTCTTGGAGGCTTCAGAACTAAAGGCTGTCTAACTTGAAAATTGTAAAGCACAGTTTGATTTCCTGGAAATCTGTGTAAAAATTAATGCATTCTGAAGCTGAATTCAGAAAGCAAGTGGAGCTTGACTTCTCAGGGTGACTCAAACCCACATTTCTGCTTCTTCCACTGAACATTGCAAAGCTCCCCTGGTTTGAAAAATTCAGTCTCTGCTGGCCTACAGTGGCCTTTTACTCCTCTGGCACCTGTCAGCTGACAATACAGAGTGCCATGGGGCAGTTTCATGTAACCTGAAGAAGAAACGTTTTTCCTGTCTTCTCTGTCCGACTGCCTGGGTGCAATATGAAGCACGAGACAATAGGAGCACAAAGTGGGCACTACAGCTGTACAGCCTCAATGTTTGCTGACACCAATTAGGCTTCTGCCCTTAAAAGGCAGCCACTCCTTTTTGCAATTCTCCTTTTAGGATCAGGCTGGCCCTTACTCAAAGGCCCCTGAGAAGGGGAAGGGCTAAAGGAAAAAGAAAGAAGATGAGAAAAAGAACTGATTATGGGGTACAGAAGTGAACTAAAGGGAAGGAATGTGAGAATCTTGAGAGAGAGCTGGATGGAAGGGACGTCAAGCAGAGTGCCCTCAGTAGCGCCCATCATACCATGATGGCATTTGAGGTGCTAGTGGGTGTTCTTCCCAGCCATGTGAGAGGATAACACAGGCAGAGCTCCCACAGCTTCTGGGATTTACCACCAAAATTCCCACACTGAAGTGGGAGCATGGAATTTTCCTCAACACTTTCATCTTGTTACAGTCCCTGAAGCTGCATATTAAAGCTTTACCCTGAAAACTGAAGGAAGCACATGAATCCAGAAGCTGGAGCTGTAAGAAGCACAGCAATTATTGCAGAACTTGTAATAAAAAAATGCACCTGCCAATCTTTGGGCTGCTTGGCATATAGGATGAGAAGGACCTAAAGGGCAGAGAAGGTTTGTGAGCTGAAATAGGGCTGGAAATCAGGGTTGCTTTAATAGTTGTTTCCCTGCCTTCTCATGATGGTTTTAGAAAAAAATGCATGTACCACACAATCTCAAAATCTAAATTGAAAAAGCTTTGTGACCTTCTTTGCATTTTCCTTTTCCTTTCTTTTCAGGTGTACAATACATTCAGCACTGAATTTTGCATTAACGTATATAGTGTGAAATTGGTTACTTGAATATAGAGTGTAAACAAGAGCAGGATTTGACCAGCAGATAGATTTGCAAAATCTATGATTTTTATGTAAATTGTTGCAAAGTTACCTTTGTACAGAGCACTGCATTTTGACACAGTATCCTTTGTCTAGTGCAGAAAAACCCAACAAACAAACTGATGCACAGCATATACTTTTTCAAACTATTGCTGACAAGCTCTTTCATTTGGCATAGCATACAGCTTTAGGCTATTATATGGTAATAATCAGTAACATTACTTTTTTTAAAAACTGAATCCATCTTTTATCACGCAAGCCCAGTAACATGGCTGTTTTGTGTGTGTGTGCATGTGTGTGCCTGTGAATGTCCTTCAAAAGCCACTCCAAACTGATCAAATAAAGCATGACAACAGTAAGTTTTTGGATTAAGACTCAAGCTTTTGTCAAGTTCAGGAGTACTTCTTTCCCTCTAAAAACTGTAAGATTGACTTTCCTTTGTTCATTCAGTGTTCATATTATTGCAGGTTTGTTATTTCACTGAAGACACTGTCAATGGACTACAGAAAACATGTGACTGAAATCAAGTCCAAAGGCTGTGCCATTAAAATACTGACATGACCCACATGGCAGGAGTGAAAACACACGTAAGAAAGTGGCCAAAACTGGGGATTTGTAGAGTTGGACCAGCCAACCTTTAGATTTCCACCAAGCAACAGAGAAACCAACTGCTGTCGTAGTAACGATGTCTGCAGAGTTAACTCTGAATGAATGGCAAACATGAAGGCACCAAGAGTGGTCCAATGTAACTGCCCGGCTGTGCCCAGGCATATACAAACAGCACATTACCTTCCAGATTAATACATTAAATGAATCAATAAGTGTTGCCCAATTTTTTCCAAGACCCCAAATATGTGGTGTTCCCTGTATTGCTGAAGGAGATCCCGCATTTCTTGGGGGCTGTCGCCATTGCCATTCAGACAATAACACAGCACCTGGTGGGTTTAGCAGATCTGGAACTGCAGAGGAGCAAATGCACAGGTGCCACCTGAAGTGAGCTCCATAAAATTATCCCGTAAGCCTGGCAAAATCCAGTGCACCTCCATGACATTTTTCACCAGACCTTAGCAAAAGGTCTGGAGATCCCAAGCTCTGGGCTGGCCTCCAGTTTTATGAGGACTACACATTGCATTTTTTCTGCTTATGCAGGATCCTTTTATAAGCATTTTTCTTTTTCCTCTTTCAAATGAATCATGTCCTCCCTTAAACACTACAAAAGAAATAAAAGAAAACGTGGGAATATACACAAGGTTCTGTATAATGTGTATAAGAAATGAGTGTTTATCACTGCGTGAATACCTAATTAGACCAGACATGTAGCTCAACATCAAAACAGCAAAACCATCAGTTAAAGCATACAGCATCCAATGGTTAGTACTGCAAAGATACAGACAAGAATGTGGAATGAAAAGTCTGTGAAGTAAGAATCATTAGGCAGGCAAGTAAAAAATCCCGCAGAGATGAAGGCATGTCTTAGCTGGGCAGACACTCTAATCTCTTCACTGCATTCCTTGTTCTCCACCCATTCCCAGTCCTGCACTTATTCCTGCCCTCGAAGGGATGTAGGCCTCCAAGCTGAACAGACATCTGCCTGTCTTTGAATTGAATTAAGTGTGTGGCCATAAGGTGTACTCGAGGCAGACCTCGTGGGGTAAATGCTGACCTGGTTTGTTAGCTCAGACCTGGCATCACACTAATGTGGTTGCTCTGCTTCCAGCCCCAGTTGGCCTGTGCTGGTTAGTGTGGAGCTTGGGAAAAGGAGCCCTGTGATTGCCAGCACTTCTCCATGCAAGGACAAGTTGCTCTGTGCAGAAACTCTCTGTGTACATTTGGTTTTGGGTAGAATTTAGGGCAGTACACGGCAAAACACTCATAAAACCTGTTGTTCTCACTGACAATGGTTTTGGACTTTAAGTGTCCTGTAATATATTCTTCCAAGCAATTTGAACAAGATCCTCTGTCCAAGTCCAAATATCAGATTAACCTTAAAAGCATTCACTGAAAAAGCATGAGGGTAATGGAGAATTCATGGTGTAGAAAATGGTGTCACTGTGTAATTGATCCATCATGCTACTTATAGGAAGGCTTCACCTGTAAAAAGATCCACAATTTTGTCTCCTGGAAGTCTTATTCCTAATGGTCTCTATTCAGACTCCACTGCTTTTTTAGCACTCCACCAATAGATAACAAGGTAATGAGGAAGATTTCAGACCATCCCTGTCACGTCCTTTTTTTTTTTTTCCAAAACCCTCCCTTCTTACCTGCCTTGAATTTCAGGCGTCCATTTCTTCTCTCCTGTCCAGGAAAAAGAGCAAACCATTCACCACTATCTTCTTGCAATATAGTTCCCTTCTTTTGTGCAAAAACTTCTCTTTCTTCCACATCCTACTTTCTATCATTCACTTCAAACCCGGTTGATCCCTTCAAAACTCAGCTGATCCCTCTCTAAGCTTCTGGAGTATCTCTCATTCCAGATGCAACTGCAGTTCATCCCTCTCTCATGATGCCTAGGGATCTGACTCATCATTTTTGCAATTGCTTCTTTGCATCAAAACCTCATCTAATGCTTGGTGAGTCTGCATGAAAAAGCATGGTTGGAAGAGATATGACTATCTAGCAAGCTCCGGAGATGAAAAAAAGGGAGACAGGTTAAGGACATCCATCCTCTGCTTTTGCCTTTTTTCTTTTTTTTTTTTTTTTTGGAGTGACCTGGGGTGGTCTATCCTGGGCAAGACCAGCAGCTGGGAACAGAACCTGCCTCACATTATGAGGTGCTGCAATCTGCTGCAGGCTTTTCAGCTGGTGAGGTGCATGCCGTGCGCTCTTCAACGCCTCCTCCTCCTCCTAGGCAGTGGCAGGGACACACGCCTTTTCTCTGCCTTCTGCCATTCTGCAGCTGGCCTGAAACTGCTCCTGAACAGTACCCACCTGAGCTGTCCCATCATCAAATGGCTCGAAGAACAAAACCTGAAGTGGATAAAGGTTGGCAGGAGCTGAGCATGCCGGCCCAGCTCCTCAGCTCTCGCGCCAATTCACTGGTGGCTGTGCTGCATGCATGTCAGTAGGAGATTAGCTGCCTTAGTCCACAATCCCTTTTTGTGCTTCTCAGGGAAGCGTATTCTAACATCCCTCTCTTTTAAAGACCAATCTGGGCACATGCTGGATGTGGGTGCCCCCCTCCCCATGTTTAATTCCGCTTTCTGAACTGTGCATTTTGAATACTTCTGAGGAGTGCTGCGTGCAATTAGAGACAGTCCCACAGGGCAGAGGTGCAGGCTGCATCCTGAGATACTCCTCTGCCGTGGAAAATAAACAACAGCCTCTGAGACTATTCCTCTGCCAAAAGAATTTTAGCATTTCACTGTCACACAGCAGGTGGGCTGGGTGGGGAGGGAACACCACCAGAGGTGCTGCTGCGCCAACCTCAGGAGGCTGGTTATTTTAAAAAGCAACAGACAATTAATTAATTTTCTTTTAAATATATTGCAAAAATGTAGTTGGAGGTATTACACCTTCATAACAAAGTCTCTGTTATAAATGAGCCTCTCCTTTTCAGACAGGCCTGTAATTAGATTGCCTGTGGTGATGATGAATGGCCAAGGTGAATTCATTTCAGGGGAAGCGCTCGGCAGAAACCCACATCCAAGAGGCAAGGAAGGGCTACCTGCAGCCACCCCTCAGGCTCCTGCAGCTGTCCCCCCTTGCTCGGGGAGTCACACAGCCCCCACTGTGGAAAAGTCACGGTCACTCCCTTCCCCTCCTGACTCTCAACAGCTCTGCAGCAGTATGGGGCTGAATGTGGCCTCTGGGGCACCATCCATTGCCAGGTGGGCATGGAATAGAGTGGAACTGGGGGTTGAGGTGCAGTCACTGCAGCCCGGACAGGACCCCTGGCTGGTCCCCCGACAGCTCTCAGCTCCTCCAGCCCCAGATCCGCTTTGGTGGGGCCAGGACCACCGGGAGACTGGTGAGGGTCCGAGGGCCGCAGTGCAGAGTCACACAGCCCTCCCTGCCTTCACAAAGAGCACCAGCCCTGAGCATCTCTGGGCAGCTTTATTACTGTGGTCAATGCTGGGATGAGGAATCTCCCCCTCCTCGTCCTCCTTTGCCTGCTCCTCAGTAAATGCTGTTTCAGAGGCAGGGCTGTGAGAGAGCACTGCACCCCAGTGACCAGGGAATGCTCTCCTTAGGGTCTGGCTTTAAACACTTCTCCTGTCAAGAAGGGGAAGCTCACTGGTGTGTTGTAGTGCTCGTGGCTGCATTTCAAAGGCAACATTTTGCAGGATGCAGCAGGTATCTGGAGAGATGTAGGACAGACTGGGCTCAATCTCAGCCAGGAATCACCCCCTGCTTAGGGATGTTTGCTGTTCATAAAGGCCATCATCATTTGGCTCACCAAGACAAACAGCTTGAGCTTTGCACCGTTTCAGAAGTTTCTGCTTTCTCTAAATCATGACTTATTTTTTTCCTTTCCCTCAACTTTACTGTCTGTCATTATGCAACAGCCCATGCCCGGAAATGAAGAGCTCCATCCAGAAGTAAAAGCTGCTATAAAAAGAAGAAACTGTCCCCAGGACAGATCCATTTCAGTAAATGGTGATGTGAAATGAAAGTTGTGCTGAAATCATTAGCTCCAAGAACACTGAAAGGACTGAAGAGGTATGAACTGAGAATTATAAGCTCCGTTGTCACTTACAGTTACAAAAACTCTTTCCTGGACAAAATCATTGGCAGAATGAGGCAGGTGATGGCTGTAACAGCAGCACTTTTCTGCTCTGTGGGCTTTTTCCTTGGCATTAATAAAAACAGTCTACTTGGAGGCTGAAACAGCCACCTGCCAGAAGGCCTCTGGCTCCCCACACAGCACTGTTCGGTGAGGTGTGGATGCTAAACCTTAAGAAGGAACATTTGATTGGGAAATTGCAGGCCTCACTAACGCACAGTCTGATCCACTTCAACCACATGTTTTCATGGGCCTCCCATTTCTCCTCTGGCCCTGAACACTTTCTGAACAACCCTAAAACTCTCAGCATCAATTAATGCAAATGTGACAGGCTTCTCTGATATGTAGGGTAAGGAGTCTTTCAGCCTCATTAGAGAAGGGAAGGGCTTTCCATCCATCTCCTGATTTTGATGGAAATGGTATACAACATGTTTTATCTCTGTGAAACAATAAGAGCAAAGGGGCTGTGAGCCAGGGCCGCCAGCTAAGAGTTGAAGATGAAATTTAATTGGTTAGTAACAAAATTTTACTGCTGAGACAGCTTGTTTACATCTATTTAATGTCATTGCTTCCTGAATTTGTCTATCAGGGAGTGCTGCCTGACTGCTTCAGCCAGATAACAAACTGGTTCTTGCCACTTACAGATTTATGTTCTCTTCTGGCCACCAACAGCCTCTTTTCAGTGTTTCAGCCTCTGTCTGGTAGTGTCCTTTCCCACTGAGCTGAACTGGGGTGCCTTATGCACCTGCATATACTATGGCCTTTCCCCTGCTGGAACTGCTGTTTTAATCCCATCCCTTATCTCAGTGCTGGCTCTGTGCCTTTTGTTTGCTGTCCCATAGCCTTTTGCCACTTTGCACTTCTGTGTTTCCCAAACCTGATCCTTACAACCCCTGAAAAGTGCTTTTTATTTAAGGGAGACATTTCAGGTCCAATGCTAAATTGTGCAAGGACTTGGGAACTGGATCTCGAGGACATGGAATTACTGAGTGGGCTCCTACTTTGCAGGACTGAGGCTATAATGCACTCAAATTTTCCTACATTTGCTTTAGTTGGAGCTGTGGCTGCCAGCTCCCCAGCGTGCCTTTAAAAGGCAAGAGGATGGGGAAGTGCATTTGTGCAGCTTGCTGCGTCTGTGGCACGCTGTAGGCAGAGCCAGAGCCCACATGCAGCAGTCTCTTTCCCAGCACTCTTCAGATGGTGACAGTGCTTGCAAACCTGAGTTCAAGCACAACAGGGAAAAGGAATGCAAGTTTAGGGTAGCCGAGAGCATAATGCACCTATCTGTGTGCAGCAGCCCCTGAAAAAAGCACTGTAATTGGGCCCATTGACATTCAGGTGAGGTGCCCAACAAAGGGCAGCCTGCACGTCCAGGAAGGCACACAAAGATTGGCTCCACAGTTCAAGGGGGAAGAATATGAGACTGTCACTGAAGTGCTGTTGTAGGAATGCTGAAGGCAATGATCTGCTACTCCACCTGTACAGCTTTAGGACCATGTCAATATTCTTTACAACTGGCTCTTGTTTCTGTTACATTATATAAGCAGGGAGGCAGCAGGAAGGTGTTTCTTTTAAAGTGGGAGGCAATAGTTTATGGAGAGATGCTAGAGGAACAGTCAGATGTACATGAAAAAAACTGGCATAGCATGATTTTCATTCTAAAGCTCAACAAAAAGCCATGGAATGATTCTTTAGCTAGCTTTGTAGCTGAGTGAATCCAAATTTTCACAATTTGGGTTTTGTTGGGAAGATTATTTAGCCAATGGAAATAATCCTGAGCACTTTCAAATTTTTCAGCTAAGTGCTGAGGAAGTTAAATCAGGATAAAATGTCTTGTTACAAAAATAGGTGCTGGCATGGAAGAGGTATTCCAGCCCTCGGAGTACTGCCATATACATATTTCTCATGTTCAGGGGATCTGTTTCATTCAGATTGAGTCAGTTATTTCATAAGTTTTAACTGTTGTTTACACAAACTTCTGAGGCTAGTCTACTGCAGAGTTGCAAAATAACCAGTGTTGCAGAGACCCTGAGGCTCAGCTCCTTCCCTGAACCAAGCTGCAAGAGGAGCAGAGTTTTGCACTGCAATGTATAACATGAGTGATAACAAAAGATGTTGTCAGGAAGTGTTAGTAGGCTAAAGGAAATTAAGAACATTGTTCCTGGAAACAGAGAAAGAGGAGCTCATTAAAACGGATCCTGTTGAAAGGAGGCTTTGGGGAAAAGAGCACACCTTTTCAGAAGACATAAGAATATTTATGAGAGCCATTTACCTTCCATATCTATCATTAACTGGTGTTTGGGATTTTGGAACAGTATGGATGCAAACCCTCAGAGCCTCTCACAGTGACAGAGCTTTGGAAGATAACACTGGAGAGGAACTCCTCAGGCTAACAGCAATGGTGACATCAGATCATCACTTCTGTGGGTGAAGAAGAGCAGGTGCACAGCCCGACCGCAGGAGATATTTGATACCATTCCTCTGGAACCACATTTTGTAGGTGGGACCTTAGACCAAAACTGGTGTGTGTCCAAGCTGCCCATGCTGCCATGGGACACAGGAGAGACCCTGCAGCTACCGACCTGTGACAGAACCTTTAAAGATGGCCAGTTGGTTTTGGTTTTAAGTGAATTGCAGGGTGTTCTTCCCCATCCCTTGGGGCTCTCGCTCCCATGTGCTACCTCTACAGAACAAGGCCTTTTTCCCCAGGGGAGTAGAAAAGAGAATACCCTTCACACAATTTTGCTTCGCCCATAAGGGCATCAGCCAGGCATGACGTATTCATGGCAACTAACAAGGTTTGTAAATATACCATGTCTAGGAAGTCACTGGTGGCAGATGTTTTTTTCTCCCTCACTGCACACAAGCCTTGTAAGCACGAGCACCCTTTCAGCATAGTAGCAAAGGAAAAATACGGTGATGTCTCGCCTTGGAGAGAGAAAAAGGCATTGTCTAGAGATGAGCAACTCGTGCTGGTGGGGGGAGCTCATTTGGAAAATTAAACATGACCTTTTAAGCAGAAAATGAATGGATGTAGAGCAGACAGCCCATCAGCTGTGTGAGACAAAAATGTTGCAATCTGGCTAAAAGCACCCTGTGCTTTTTTTGAACTCTAGATACTATAAAAAGCCATGGGCACGTGATTTTGCCTGGTTCCTCTGAGTATTGATATATGCAACTGTTCGCAACAAAAGAAGCAGTGGTGTCTAATAATAAACACGGTGCATTCTCAGCACACTTGATGGAGAAAATTTGGCCCTGGTGCGATCAATATAATTGCATAAGCCTGACTTACTGCTGTCCCCGCCCTGCAGGTCCCTACATACCCTTGTTCCTGTGGCTACAGCTCAGTCAGCTCTGAAATACCTCCTTGGAACCCTGGCAGGCTCCCTCGCCAGACAGAGCCAAGGCTCCTGCTGCAGCCAAGCTTCATCCCTGACTCCTGGCACACCTGGCCTCAACCTGGTGTGTCACAAGAGAATAGTCAGGATGTGTGTGAGAAGCTCCCTGGCTTCTGAGGCCAATGCAGTTGTGAAAGATGAGCGAGTGTTCTATGTCTCTTAAGAAGAGATTCTTGTAGGAGAACAAGACCCAGAGCCAAAGGAGACCTCAACATCTGCAGAGCACAAGAAGTGCACAGTCGTTGCTGATTCCGCTGAAGCACTTGAGGTGAAGAATGAACTGCAGAAGTCTCCTGCTGCATTGTAGAAGTCATGTCTGTCTTCTCCAAGGTTCCCATCCACATCACAGCCTCTATTGACCTCTCCTTGGATGCGATATGACCTTCCCCCCAGAGGTAAGGGGCTGCTAGTGAGCCAAAGCTGCCACACTGTCAGTTTGCAGTTTTCCACTGCCCTTTAGGTCTGTTGCTGCCTCCGTCTGTCAGGGCCATTCAGCTGCTGCATTTTGTCACAGTCTCAGCCTCTTGGCTGTCTGAGTAAGCAGTTGCTTGGAAATGTCAAAAACCCCCAAACCAGAGGCATCCCATTCTGCCTCTGCTTCTCATCCCAGACAATCTGTGAAAGAACACAACTTTGTGGCTATGCCTCCAGCACCTGAAACCTGGGGACAGCATGCTGCTGTGCCTTCTGTCACAGCAACCGACAGCAAGCTTTTGATTTCAGGCTGCCCACTTTTTTAATAGTGTGTTTCATTCATCCAAAGTTGCATGGCTGGAGGAGCCCACACCCACACTGACACTAGTTTGGAGACTCCATTTGTACGTTGGGTTTTGGTTTACTGTCACTCACCACCACTTTAAAGTGAAGCCAAACCATTCAAGGAATGCACAGGCTTGGTGCCCTCCTCTGTACAGCTTGTGTAACACTGGTTTTCAGGTTTCCAGAAAGAAGAAGAGTATGCTGGGGAAGAAGGGCAGGAATGTGTCAAAGCATCAGCCTTTCATTTCTGTGTTTACATAAATAGAAAAAAATGTAAAATAATGTTTAAAACTCTCTTAAAAATACCAGGCATGCTCTTTCTGCTGACCTTGCATGAAAATGATAATCAAAGAGCCTTTGTAGTTTACAGCCCTTTTTAGTTGCAGTTCTCTCTCTCGTATGGAGATAAAATACTTGTTGGTACAGTGAATGACAGGGAAAGAAGTGATCCTAACAGGCTTCAAATGATGTCATCCCAGGAGAAAAAAGGGAGAAAAAGAAACAACTGCAAATTAAATACAGTAATAGAAACATGTCTTTTCATATTAAAATGTTTAAAATATGGACATGCAGAGCCATATCACCTCTGGACATAAGTCAACGTAACCCTGCTGACATCAGGGATGCTATATGCCAGTTCACACTATCCAAAGAGCTTTTCCTTTAACAGTGTTCTGCTTTCAGCCAATGAATTCCCAAGTATAATTTCCAGCCTGCAACTGGACCATGTGTGCAGGTTTACAGCAGTGATAAACCAAGGGACTAGGGGGATGGCTTCCTGTTTGAGAGGACTCTGCTCAGCTGTGCCTGCCTACAGCGTGTCTCAAGAAAACAGTAAAAATATTTGTCATTTCAAGCAGTAATCCATTATCTGTGAGGTGGGTGCATAAATATCATCCTTATCTGGGAGACAAGAAAAGTGCATTCCTGCAGGATGTAGCAGGTCTGTGGCAAGCACAGCCAGACCTGTGGTCTTCCCTCTACCTACCCCAGTTCTGTTCAGACTTCAGTTCACAGTGCTGTCAGAAAGAGGCTCAAAGAAGGAGCACTTTACCTTGAAATGGAGCAGATTGCACCAGGCACAAGATATTAAAAGAAACACAAACCAAAAGGCAGAATGCACTCAGTGCCCCTGCAATGTCTCCGCTTATTCACAGACCATTTCAAATCAGCCAAGTTAAACACTGCCCTGCACTATCCCCACACTTAGTACATTTCCCAAGGACACAGTTTAAAGGCTTTCATCAAGGCACAGCTTAATTTATTTGTTTGCTTCTCCCCTTGCTCAGGAGAAAGCATTTTTGTTTAAATGGGGAGAATAAATAGTCTCCCGACCCTTCTCTCTGCAGCACGTGCTCCTGCACTGCCCTGGGTTTATGAGGCTAATAGGGGAGAATGCTGTGGGAGGCTCTTGTTAAAACACTGGCAGTGCCTTCCCTTTTGTAACAGGATGATTCGGGGATGCATTGTGTTTGCAAAAGCAGGAAAAGGAAGAGGAGGCTAATAAAAAAAATCCATTATCAGAGCTTTCTGTGCATAGGGACAGACGGGCAAAATGCAGGGAAGACAACAAATACCTTGGAATAAAGAGCCCATGATGGAGATAAATAATCATGGGGCTCATTCAACAAGAGCCTGCTGTTTAGAAATCCACTGGAACAGCTGCAGCTTACACGTCATTATACTTCTGATCAGTGAGCATTAGGAGCCTTTTTGTGAGTCCCTTGTTTGTTATATCAATCATTGCAAAACAGACTCTACAGACATAAAACCACACAGGAAATATGGGGACTCCTCCTCACCCCAACTTTGCCAGTCAGTCTCCATTTTATCCTTTTTAACTCCACACCTTTATTTTTCTTTTCTCCAGTGTTCTGGGGTTAAATGTACATCTTCCTCAACAGACCTACATGGTTTTCCTCTTGCTTTTTAAATCATCTGTTAGTAGAGTTTGATATCATATCGCACCTTCTGGCTTGGGAGACTCTCATGGAAATCTGGAACTATAAAGGTAGAGTCTCTGGTCTTACATATTAAGCTCATTTCTGCAGTTATTTATGGCCCTAGCAGTATCTTGGGGTGTGTCAACATGTTGTGCAGGAAAAGATGTTTTTCCCTCCTCCAATTCTTTTGGGAATGTGATAAAGGAAAATGGCATATCTCTGAGACTAGAGGGGAAGAAGGCCTCGATTTTACTGTGAGAAGAAAGATGCATCGCTCCTTCACAAACAAGAAGAAGAAAGGAATAAAGAGCGAGCTGGGACCCTGTAGTAGTTTGGCCGTGATTGGCCAATGTGTATTACTGACATTTGATAAAACCCATGAAAGCGTGGGTACGCCTTTTACGATACACCTTTTTTAAATGCAAACGCGGGAATCATCGCTCTCTTGGTTTCCGGCGGAGGCTCAGGTAAGAGCTCCTGCCGAACATTCTCTGCTCCCCCTCTCCCCACGTGGCCGTCGGGCCTGGGGGGGAGGGGGAAGCAAGTCAGGCTGACCGGGAAAAAGGAAAAAAAGACCGCAGAGCCAAACTGTGAGCTTCGTTGCTGATATCTGGCTGATGGAATTCGAATTTTCTTCTCCTGCAAGCATGGTCGGTGAGAGAATTTTCTCAGGGCTGTCTTGGAGCCAGGAAAGATCACGCAGATCGGGCGGGGATGGCTTTT